>DWPA01006485.1:0-10960 GCA_018251375.1 Calpodes ethlius
GAAGATCCCTCACAATTTCTGCGCAGCTTTTGTCGTTGGAACATGTCTGAGTGACTGTGTGCTGGATGACAACGAGGTCTACCGGGATGTCGAGGTATTGGCGATGCAGCGGCTTGACAGCATCCCACTCTTTCCTACTTATGATCGGTGGACATTCTGAAAATAATATAGACGTATTAAATAATAGTCAATTAGAATACGGGTTAGCAGTAGTTAATTTGTACATACGTCAAAAAAAAATCAGAAAAGAATAATATTGGAGGTTCCCATAGCAATGATTTTTAGAATCTGCTTGTCTGCGCATTTGTTCCGGCTAGTCACAATAACAGCTTAACTGGATTGAGTGTAGATTTCACTGATGTTTTATGATAAGTTTCGGTTAATATATATATTTTTATATAAGATGAGGATATCTAAAGAGCTTGCAGTGCTACCATTCTTTGTCGCCCTTGGAGACCTATACAATAGCTTTGAATAGGATTGTAGCAGATGTTAATAAAAATGCAACGAGAATGAAATATAAAGTTATATTTTATTCTTCTGTTTCATTTCAAATAGAACGAAAAAAAAGATGTGTCAATTAAAATAAAACCCTTAAAATAAAATAAAAAACCTTTCAGTTTCGATACCAAGACTGTGTATCCGAAGCAAAACCAGATGAATTACTAGTTTAAACAAAAAATTAGATTAATTAAAAAGCTTTATTCAGTCTTTTACAAAAAGCTATACCGTTGATGAGGCAACCTAGTAAGCTTGACAAATATTACACTTGTAGCAGGACATTATTGGAAGTAGGTATATAGGTACATTGTTGCAAAGCTAATAAAAACTACACTTACAAAAATATAGGTATGAAGAAGTCAATAGGAAAGCAGTATGTTGTAAGGTGTTTGAACTTTGGTCTCCTGAATGTGGAAGTATGGGATCGAATTCCGCATGAACCACTGATTCTCAAAAAGTTATGTGCGCTACCAAGTTCATTAAAACTTGTTTCGGTGAAGAAAAACATCCTGAGAAAACAGGCATCTAAATGTTCTTCAAAATGTTTTCAACAGTGCGTGAAGTTTGCCCATCCGCATTTAGTCAGCGTGATGGATTATGACCTGTATTCAGTATTATGAGATAAGACCCTAACCCAGCAGTGGGAAATTAATGGGTTGAGATTTAGGCACATTTAACTACGGGGTATAAATGACCCCTTCGGCTTTCAAAGCAGTCATGCATCCATAGGTACGCATATAGATTATCACTGAGTATGGTGATCGGTTCGATTCATGATTAAGAAATTTAAAACCATAAAGTTTTAGTTATTGTGCTCTGGGAAACTGTATCTATATAAAATATCGTACAAGTTTGGCGGCCCCGTAGCCGAGTTGGTAGTGACCCTGTCTGCGAAGCGAGGGGCTCTGGGTTCGATTCTCGGCCGGGACAGATATTTATGTGACAGATAAATATTTTTCTCGGGTCATGGGTGTCAGTGACGTGTTACTTGTGTTGTACACGCCGCCCGCGACACAGGGAAGCCTACTGCGGGGGTATGAGTGTGTTAGCGTTTAAGTTTGTTGTTCGAATTATCACACTTATTAATGTGACTCCTTTAATGTGTCAAGCGTTAATTGGCGCATTCAGGTGCACTCGATAAAACTATCGATATATCGATAAAAATCGACAACCTTCCTGTTCGACAACATTTCGAAACCAAAAGACTGACAAAATCCGGGATACAATATTATTATTAGGAAAGACGTAATAACATTCTCATGAAACTCAAATACTTGTAACTGAGGACATATGGCATCAACATGGAAATAATTGATTATAAAGCTCTCTTTTCCGCTCTTTAATGGAACTTTAATACAACCGTTCAAAATAACAAGTATGAGTTTTAATCAAAAATAGTTGTAAACTGTAATTTGAATAATTTTACTTACCTGCCCTAGCCTTCTGTCCAGACAATTCAGTCCACACAATCAATAAAAAACCGAAAACTCTAAACATTTTGTTATTTACTGTTCACTATCGACTATGACAACGGAATGGAGGAGGATCTTTACATAACGACAGCTTTTATAAACTATGTATTAAATACCGATGTGTCATTTAATGATGCATATATATTTTCCTCTATGCAAATAAGCATAAGTTTAGTTTTGAACTACGCAGTAACATGGCCACACTTCTGAAATTCTATTCTTTAAGACGTGCACTGGAAAAATCGCGCCTTATTTTTGTATTCATGCGTTACATGCATACTGGTTATATTATTAATGTATGTTGGGTTTACTTAATATTATCGACTTGAAGAATATAGTATTCAATAAATTTGTTTTTTTTTATAAGAATAGTTGCAGTCATTAAAACGCGGGACACTTACATTTTAACCACCCCTCTTTTTTAATGATAAGGTTTAAAGACTTTATTTCTAACAAAAGAACGTGAATTTTACTTATAATGAGATACAAGATATTTATAATTAAATACTTAATATGATGATGCGTGTCTAAGGAAAAAAGTGATAATAATCATAAAACTTAACAGTGTGTAGGTAGGTGTATGGGACTTTCAGGATGGTAAAATGTATGTTTTAAGCGTCGAAGACAGGAAGGTAATCTTCCAGTTGTTACATAATAATATAATAAAAAATAATTAAGACTAGATAATATGAAGCAATATGTAAATTAAGCTTTAAATTTCAATGTAGATACTTAACACGTTCGCGGACATTTCATCTGAATTGGTAACGCAACTTTGACACCACCCATGTCACTAACAAAAGATATAAGATATTCAAATGATACGGCAACGGTCATGCCTTTGCCTTCTTGAGCCGGTCTGTCACTGGTAAGTAGCAAATTACCAAAAGGATAGCGACTTTCCACCTTGCTGAACAGTTCTAGTGTCAAGTCTTTGCCCCTCCGAGTCTCCAGGTGAATATTTGCTTATTATGAAATAAAGTACTAGATCTATGAATCATCTATCTAAGAGTATTAAAAAAAAAACAGAACCCAAAAGTGTTGATTATACAAGAAATGGCACGAAAATAACAGAGCGTTGGGAGAATATCTTAAAAAAAACGCATTCATAACGCTAAAAATTCAGCAACTATTCGATATGACAAGTTTCTCCGTCTGAACTCAAGACTGTTCTATAGTACAATGCTTATTACAAAAATGCATTGTCATCGGAACTTAGCAATGTTTAAAATTTGAACTTAGAAGGATTTCACCCAAACACACATAGTACCAAACTAATAAACATTGGGAGTTAAATAGGGGGTTTTAAAAAAACATATGGTATTATATTTATTATTTTATTCTGCAAAAGAGTATCATCATTTTGCTCCCATGTTTATAAGGAATCAATTAAAACTTAAAATCCAAAGTCTAAATTCGGCACAATGCTTTTAGTGGGACATTCTACCAATTCCGCGGCAATCTTGTTACTTTGTGACCCGGCCTCCAGGATATGTTTTTTAGCGCACAGTTCAAGTGCGTCTGGTAAGGCTTTCATAAGAGTGTTGATAGCTTCAACCTGGGGATATAAAATAATATGTGAATTTGACGCAGTAGCATGACAGGCTAAGTGGATATATAGATATAAAAAAAACATTAATATAATATAATAAAGTGACAAAATGTTCGTCTAAAATTAAAATTAAGAGATAATATCGTGATCATATTTTCTGAGACCAAAACTTAAACGAATACAAATGTAAGAAGTTACAACGTAATACTTGTAATAACACAAGTACCATCAATACGAACCAAAACTATTAAAGCTAAATCGTAATTCTTTAGAAACCACTTGTCATTAATCTGCCTTTTATTTTAATAAATAACTCCGGATGTTCTGTACTTACTGATGTTTCCCTTTGCGACATGTAGATTTCTGAAGTGGTTTTCGTCTGCTGAGTAACGGAGTCCATACATGACTTTGTACTTCCTATAATTTGATAGTTGAGTTCTGTGCAGTTTTTAGTATTCTCTACAGCAATGTTTGTATAATCGATAAGGTTATGAGACAATTTGCCAAGATTTTTTATCATATCATTAATTTCTTGGATTCTTTGATTAGCACAATACTTAGCTTTAGATTCGGTGGCATTATACATATCATTTGCTTGATCTAGAAGTGCCTGTAATTGTAACATATAATTATGTAACTTCAAAATGTTATAGGTACCACTTCAAAATAGTAACAGAATTGTATACCGTCTTCGGTATATAACATCGGTATACGGGACATCGAAGTTAGTAATAATTTATGATTTGTTTTAATTTCATCTTGGTTATTTATTCAGAGTATTATAATTGTTAATTTCAATTAAATTCGATTTAACAGGTATGGTTTAGAATATCTTACCTCCAGTTTCTCCTAGTATTCATTTAATAATATAATTGCTATAAATATTTAGTAAAGTAAGCGTAAAATTTACGTACTTGAGAACATTTCTGAACGCCCGGTATTCCTGAGATTGCACTGAAAGCTCCTACTACTAGATCTTTGAATTCCTTCAGTCTTGATGCTACTGATTCAATAAACGAACTAAATAGGTCTTTTATACGGATGGCTGTTCCTTCAACAAATTTTATAGTAATGCGTGCTAACTCCCTCATATTACCTATTAATTCTCCGAATACATCCCTGAAAGTTTGTATTTGAAAATTTAAAACTAAAGCGTAAGATATTATTATTAATATGCAGCTTATATTCCATTCCCATCATCTAAACAGTTAGCGATCGGAGTTTATCTTAAATATACCAAAGTATCCTTCAGAAAGTTGCTTGATACTTTATTTCTTTGGCCAGTATCACAGTAAAAACCCTTAATTTTGACAATATCCTATGGTAGCAAGAGGCAGGCATTGTGGTTGTTTGATTATGTGACATTATGGATCAATTTGACTTAGTACTTCTGAAATTTGTCTTAGAACAACACATAATAAATGATACTTTACTAACTGAAAAGGTAGGAACCAATATTCGTAACTTGTAGTAAGTACAACTACGCAGCCTATGAAATATAATTTAACTCAAAAAATACCTTAAGTGAGAGAGTGAGTCAATTTGTTTAGGCTTTGTCAACACCAAATCATTTTCTGATCTTGGCTCTTGTTCCGCTGGCTGGAACTCTTGTTTATCGGCCTGAAATAAATCCAGATTGTAAAGACTAAGTTTTTACTTTCTTAGGCTATTATTATTTCAAAGGTTCTCATAGTGTAATATCCGACTAACTGATTATTGATTATAATTATTTTTTGGAAAATTGTAATATATCTTCACTACAATTGTCCCACTGCTGGGCTCGGGTCTCGTCTTATGAGGTGAGGGGTATACGCCATAGTCCAACACGCTGGCTAAGTGCGGATTGGCAGACTTCACACAACTTCGAGAACATTATGGTAAACTCTCAGGTGTGCAGGTGAAGCAAGTGATAATTAACATGTAATACGCACACAACTTTTTTGAAAATGAGAGATACGTGCAGGATTCGTCCTTACGCCCCTACGTTCGGGGAACCAACGTTCGAACCACTAGGCTTCACTACACAAATATTATAAAACCTCACTTTGTGTACTAAAGATATCGTTATGAATATAGTATGTTAAGCATCTCCTACCCGTTTCTTAATTTCAGTCACGTCATTTGCCCAGTCAATCCATGACATTATTCTACGAGCTAACTCTTTTCCGGGGCTTTCGGTCGAGAGTAGCTGGTTGTGCGCCACTACTTTATGATTTTCTGTTAATCGCTTTTCATCGACTCCGCACTGAATTAAGTCTTTGACGGCTTTTAGAGACATTGAAGATGGTTGTTGGTCTGAAATTTAAAATAGAACAGATTTAGAATTGATATATGACATATCTATATAATAATTTTTTAACATGCAAAAATTACTAATATCCATCCTCCTTTATAGTTTCTTGTATCCTATTGTGGATAAACCTCACCTAATCTGCATTGGTATTCCCCTTGGTCACCTCATTGTTATGTCTGCGATTTCAGGGTTGAGAATGTTAAGATTCTCTAATAATTTCTGTTTGATGCCTATCTATAACATGCGTTCTATTGAGTCAGTTATAAGGTTGAAATAATAACATCTGACATTTATTTGTATTAAAAATTTAGTCATAAAATCCAAAATAAAATTTAGTTTTAATATTTATTATACATTCCATAAAATCAAGCTTAAATGTTTAGACTGTAACAAGCCAGAAAAGAATTGAAATAATTTCGAGAAAAAACAGTAACTTACTATTAAAGTTGCCAATGAAAGCAATTCCAATAGACTGATTGTTAAAACCCGGCGTGTGAACTGCGACGTTTTGCCATCCTCGACCCTCGTAAATCTTTCCAGTACCACCCACAAGGAATCTGAAAACAAATAGAAGCGTATTTACTACGGCGCTGTTGTGGTTAAATTCGTCTAAATACAGTCAGAGCTGATTAGATTAGATGACCCCTGAATAATTCTAGCATCCACCAATTTACTTCGGTTTTTCAATGAATTATGTTATGTTATGAACTACGACGCGAAGACGCCTAAACTTGTTTGAATATTATGCGGACCAGCACCTAACTTAATTTACAGAGGAACAAATCCCTGTTCATTTCTATGGCCTAAAGAGAGCGTCAGTTGTTATGATATTTTACGTTGACATTATTAAAGAACCGGTGAAGCTCTACGTAAGCACCTGAAAAACAGTAACTATGTTTTGGTGTGGATACGTATCGTAAGCGAATTATGTTCTGAAGTGAAGCGAGAGCGAATTATTAGTATAGAATACAGGTAATGTGATGATTAAATATAAATGAATGTCTAAGTAAATTGTTTATGTTGTCGGAAAGATAAATACCCATAATTTTATCATGCAACTTCATAACAACCATTCACGTCACTTTGATAGAGGATAAATGCGTGATTAATATTTTCGCTTGTCTTAACTTTATTTATATTCTGGTATTAAGTAATTAAAGTAATACAGTGTTTGTCAAAGTCTTAAATGAATCTATGCGTAAACTTGGTTATGTTGGAAATGACGTAATGTTTATGTACATGATCATAAAATTATTCCTATAAGGATTTTATAAAGTACCTATTTATTAACATATGTAAAGGCTGTGAGGAAAATTGTTTAAGTTTTCCTGACAATATCTGTAACTACTGAATCGAAACTAAATAAAAAAAGCTATTCTTTTCGATATATATTGTGTAGTTCATAGACATTTTTCTCAATTATAAACACCTAGACTACCCTAGTTGAAAAATTATCTATTCCTTTCTATTATTGGTTGGTAGGCAACGCTTTGTTGTAAAACACTTTCTTCAATTTGGCTGAGTACATCGTAATCAATCTTCCCACATAAATGAGATAATTTTTCGTATCAAAAAGTAACCTATTGTACCTACTCTTCATCCTCCTAACTATCTTCATATCAAAAATCATACCATAAAAAGTATACTTAGTAGAGTAGCATAATTAGTAATGTTCGGTAATAAGCTATCGTTACAGATATTTGTTTGATGGGAGCAGGGATTTTGACACTATCAATAACTGTGTTTTTGGAAAAATGTAGATACTGCTATAGAAAGTGACATCTAGTAAAAGTTTCTCTAATCTATTTATCTAACACGTACACGCCTTGTAACTTGGAGACATTTTGTCTAAAAAAGGCAGTAACCCATTCCATACATTTTTGGGAACCGGTTATAATAAATAAAACAACCTAGTAGGTAACATTTTTGCAGTAGAATTGAAAGCTCTTCATGCTGTGTGCCACTAGAAATATATTCTATGAATATGTCTTAGAAAATACACTGCTAAAACTGTACAGCCAATTTTAGGATATTGAATATTTATGGCCATACCTGTACTTGTGATATTTAATATCGACAAAAAATTGTCATAGAGACATTTTAATTTAATAATAAAAATAACAAAATCTCATAACTCAGACATTGAACTTATTACATTTTATAACCTGTACGATACCTATTTTTACTTACTGTCCACAATAAAATATTTGATTTCATTTTATTTGATTAAAATTGAAGTCGAACTTGACATATTGGATACCTTTCTACTTTTGTTATTATAGCGATTTCCAAAATATAACAAACATACAACATGTGCACTGTATGTGGTTGATATATCTCTGGTAATCTATTAATAACGAATGAAAATAAAGATCCCGAACATAATTATATGGTAAAGTAGTTGTATGTATTTCTTAATCTTTATATATTAAGGTTCTCTTAGGAAGATTTGATTTCGGGAGATCGGTCACCAGAACCTAACATCGTTAGCAACTAGTAATTTAGATGTTGCTATTTATATTAAAGAGAGGTCTTAAAGCAAGAAAACTGAAATAAGATACGTTACTTCTCAGAAGTATTAGTTATGATCTACACTGAGTTACGGATTACGGTAATTTTTGATTATGACATTGCGTACTTTTTCACAAAATTTCCGCAGGATGGGAGGAGGCTTTGTTTCCGTAACTGTGCATACATATTATATTGTGACTTGAAACTTGACACGTAAATATATTATTACAATTACGAAAAAACTTTTTTAACAGAAATTGTGGCAATTGCCAAATCTACACAGATACCTAAGAACAGTACGTAGTATATTAGAAAACTTACGATGGTGCAATATCCCACAAATATGACTCCTCTAAGTGGATTTTTTGAAGATCCCTCACAATTTCTGCGCAGCTTTTGTCGTTGGAACATGTCTGAGTGACTGTGTGCTGGATGACAACGAGGCCTACCGGGATGTCGAGGTATTTACGATGCAGCGGCTTAACAGCATCCCACTCTTTTCTACCTATGATCGGTGGACATTCTGAAAATATATTTATAAATTGCTATTAATCATGATTCGATATTTCTCTACGTGATTGCATCATAAATTATGACATCCGTAGACAAACGAGGGTAACGGACATAGATTAAAGAAAAAGCTGGCTGAAGTGGCGTAAGAAGGACTGATAACCGTTGACGAAGAAATATCCTTTAATTGTGTTCACGTCTCGGAAAAAGGAGTGTAGATCGTCCCGCAAATAGATTGACGACTTGAAGAAGCCAGCGCGCGTCCAGTGGATTCAGAAGGCTCAGGACCAGACCGAGTGGCGCATATTAGGGGAGGCCTTTGTCCAGCAATGAACGGTCAAAGGCTGATAGATTGATAGATACATGTATTTTTGTATAGTATATACCTCAAATTCATTCATAAGAATATTAATGATATTGATAATATTATTCTTCAATGAAGCTTTATATCAAGCGGCCAAGCTTGTGTCGTTTTGAAATTTAAAAAAAGGCAGCCATTTCGCTTTAAAATAATAATCCGTGTAAGGATGCCTTTACTTAGAAAGTTATTAATATTTCTCTGTTTTATTGTCTTTATATTCCTATAGATTGAAATTATGGCTGGGAATAAATGATATGTAACGAAAACCTTGTGTTTCTATATATTATATATCTATATATTGTGTATCCTTATGTTTCTATAGGTACTTTATTATGTTAATATCTTTGTATATTCTGTGTTGTGCAAGCAATAAAGACTTAATGTGTCTATTGTAATTTTAATACGTGCCAAAAGAGATAAAATATGTTGGAATATTTAAATTAGTGAGGTTTATATTTTGGTGCATATGAATGAAGGTCATCAGTCGTTAAAGTGTAGACATTATTACATCACAGACAGATAAAAACAAAGAAAGCATTTATTTGATCTTTGAGATAACAAATGAGTCCCGATTTATATTGTCCAGTTTTATGATAACAAATTCTTAATTACCATAATAATTTAAATGCGAATAAATAAATTTATAAAATGCAAAGTGCGACCTTGTAACTAGAGAACTATTGTAACATAAGACATTAGTCTGGTTTATTGTTTTTTTAGTATTGGATATCAAAACTAACTTGCGGCGTTAGGTTTAAGAAGAGTTTCACAGGGTTAATTAAACTAAAGCATAGTCATATCCGCGATGCCAGTTCATCAAGGATATTGGAGCATCGTAAAGGTCTTAGAAGTAATGGGACAATGTTTATCGAAATTTTTTATCAAACGTATCTATGTTATGAAAGATTTATCGTATCTGTACACTTCATTTCTGTTCTTCAAAGTAATGTGAGGTGAACAGTTGCAACTATTACTTTCGTTCGCCAAAAGGTGACCAAAATATTTAACTGGCAGGTATTGAAAAGTTTAAATAGTTAATCAGTATTTTTTACACAAATTATCTTTTTAAAAATATGTAATTCATTATTTAATACTTCTTTTTTCCGTAAACGAATTTGACATCAGACCACATGATATTAAGTTCTTACTGTATGAAACTGGTACGAGAACTCACAGTATAAAAGGAAAATAATATTGACTGTTCAGACTTTAATTTATGCTATTGTTATTGAAATATGATATTTCAGGGTAGGTAAAATATGCATTCATTTTTTTGTTCTAAAAATGTGGGCTACGTTTTGCGAGGTCTCTAGATACTACTGCCGTTTTTCTTAAGGTTACCTTCGATTTTCAATACAAATTGGCCAATGCTATTCATAGAGGAGTGACTCTTAGAAAAGTCAGGGATCACGTAGACGGAGAGGGGGGGGGGGAGGGAGCCGCATCCCCTTCAACCCGCGCTTTCCCTTACAGTCATCCTGCTCCTGACTATTCCTTTCCTCTCGACAGGGGTTCCCAATCTTTTTCAGCTCGCGACGCAGTTTGAAGATTAGTATTTTGTCTCGGCGTCCTACCCAAGTAGCTTTTTAATTTGTAAAAGAAATAGTCCAAAGATATAGGTATCCAATTGTTACAAATTTAAAATCTCTTGTTATTTTCATCGAAAAGGAGTTTTATGACGCTATGTTTTTTGCCAATGCGACTGCTAAAAGACAGATACTCGATTATTATTATGTGGATCGACTTCGACTCACGGTCGC
>DWPA01006486.1:0-10959 GCA_018251375.1 Calpodes ethlius
CTGTTACGAGACTATTGAGTCCGCTACATGACTACGACAGATCCGCTTGGTGCTTTGAATTATTTACGGGAGAAATGAGAAATGGAACGGATTAAGTCTTGATCAGCCGAATTAATATTCGCTTCTTGACTCACTGCTATGAAGCTTTTGCTTTACCCATAAAGATCTCTTTGTTACCAATATCCCGATTATTAAACATAAACTTATGATCGTATTTCCATTTTATGTACAGCTAGCAACTGACTACAATTTATTTCTGAAACTTATCGTTTAGAAACGGAGCATGGAAAAAATTAGACGAAATATTTAAACTGGCATATCTTTCTTATTTCTGAACCGATCTAAATATAAAAACAATACCTTATTGAAAAATCGCGTTCCAGTTAGTCAAATCATTTCTGAGATTAGCAGCAAGAATAGTTAAATAGTAAGATTTTTCTCACATATGTTTATAAAGAGCGATTTACAGTATCATGATTGAGATTCTGAGAGATTAGTTACAGTATTAAGTTATATATTATTATTTACATTAGGTACTTTGTTGTAGGAAAAGAGTATGTTCGTATTTGATCGCCTCCTTGTCCAATTGAAAACCAAGAAATAGTGATATTCTTAATTAAAACAAAACAATGCATACGTGCTAACATGTTCCACGTATTTTGTCGGTGAAATTATAATTATTTTAGGTACCAGGTACTTTTAAAAGCTTTTATTTAACTTGTAGTGTTTGTTAATATGTTTGTTTGGGTAAAATCTTCGAAGATGAATTAGAACTATGTCTTATACTATGGAGTTAAAATTTGACACACTGCTTTTGTTCTATTGACATTGCATTTTTATGACAACCAGATGGTGACAGAGGGAACTCCTCAACTGTGAACAGCGGAATCACAGCTACTAAATGTTTTCTAGTATAAAAGCGTGTTTGTTGTTTCAAGGTTTTAATTTATTATTAATTAACATATGACACATAGAAATAAAGAAAAAAAGAAATTCTTAGTTTAAATTACGACGTTCTTTTATGATCTTTGGCAGCATTAAAACATCTTTGTCGCAGATCTTTCGATCAGCAAGCGACGGTGCCCTAGTAAAATATTCCGTGTTTCATTTCGCAAGCGATAATAAAATATATACATAAAGTTATTCTCTAAATATTGTATACAAAAACACTAGAGGTAAGTTTCAAAGCACGACGCGGCTGTTTGAGTTGAAGCGCGTTACAGCACGAAGTGCGCTCAACCTATGATTGGAGCGTCCGGACTGTTCCCCTTTGGAGCGTTTGACAAACATGGATACGGTTTAGTAATATAAAGTAACTGTATCTTTAAAAAGGAAAGATTGACACTTATTTAAATTCCCTAGAAATTACTTGTAAATGAAAATATATAATAAATATTGTATACAAAGACACTGGTGGTAAGTTTCAAAGCACGAAATGGTTGGTTGAGTTGAAGCGCGTTACAGCACGAACTTGTAACAACAACTTGTAACACAACTTTTGAGAGACATACGAGAGAAATGTATTTTAGTAAAGTCAATGCTAACGTCTGAAAAAAAGTATTTAATCAGTGATATCTAAAAAAATACAAAAAAAAAGCTGCGATAAGCAATTTTTCTGCGATGGGTAGTGTCATATGGAAATGATGTCTTTGACACGAGTCTTTCAAATAACAAGTGATATTTCTGAAAGAAGGGAAATGTTAAAAGGTCAAAAGTAAGTGACTACAAAATATTACTAATTATTTAGGCAAGTTTCATGTTACCTTTGCACTTAAAATATCGGCGTCGAATATACAAATAGTATGTGAGTGATTACAAAAAACATGAAAAGAATATTAGTTTAAAATTGGAATATCCATACCATCGTCTTACCTTAGTTTGTAGCGGGGCGAAGAGTTGCAACGAGTTAAATAAACTTTTCAGCTCCAATGTTCGTATTTGCGACTAATGATGTATGTTATAAGCGGACTCGCATATTTTACTGAGAATTTTAAGTTAAACACACTTCGCGAAGCAAACTTTAAATGAAGTTCGCTCGCAGAAAATATAAGTTTGCGCTTTCATTTACTTTGATTACTCAGACGTCGTTTGAGTGCAACTAGTGTAGGGTCGTGGGAATATTTCGGGTAATATTCGAGATTTTGATATTGATATTAATATCATTATTAATATTTGGCTCATTATTAATTCTATTTAGATGTCTATATAGATAATTTTCTTAGGTTAAAAGTATATAAGTCTAGAATAGGTATAAGAATTATATAAAAGTTATTATTCTTGTGTCAAAAAATAATTTTACATCGTCATTATTCTCTCCATTTGGAAATTCTCATACAGTTATCTGCTGATCATTGCCTGGGTTTGTAAAATTGTTCCAAGTATTTAAAAACACAATGCATTTGAACTAAAATTTTCTTAATAATTAAAGTACCTGTACACAAAAATTATCAGGAGGAAACAAACAAAACATCAAGGTTGTTAATAAAAGAACTGTGTAATTTCTATAGTTGACATTTAATTAGAAAACATTTCAATAAACTTTAAACGCACGTTAAGAATTATAAAACTGAATATAATGCATTGTTTTAACATAAATAAATATAAGGAAAAAGAGGCGTTACCTATATTCACAATAAACTAATTATCTAAACTGTAAACTATTCTTATTTGCTTGTGAATCATTTATTTACACAATGATTATGAATCTTTAACTTACATAAGAAGTTTTAACACACTCTGATCTCTGCATAGCTACCGATATCAAAACATCTGAACTATGAAAACATAATAATCATCTCTCTATTATATATAACTAACCTAACCTAATCCAAAACTTCTTGTCTCAACCATAATAATCTTAGGATCAACATTCTAATTTCCTTAAACTTTATTGACCACAAATAAATATCACGGCACATTATCCCATAGATCAATACATATCTATCACTTAAATATTAGATTAAACACAGATAAATTTAAAAGTATGAAAAATAGATAAAGTATAATACAATTAAAATAAGTACATACGTGCTTACATACTTATTACTTTGACAAAGATATTCATGACGAATTCATAACAAAACAAAACTCGAGAGTAATAAATGTCAGTTCATAAAGTAAATGTGGTATAGTATTAAAACTGTGAAACGACTAAGTACTTTTACATCAAAAAACGAAGCTCGTGCAATTATATAAAACGAATTACGGACAGTTAAAAACCTCAAACCTTCCGGTGGAAAAATACTCGTTTTCTAATCTTCGCGTCGTCAGCGGGAATTTTAATTGCACTCGACAAAAAGGAGTCGATGGCTATGATGAGTTCACTTTAATTGGAATTATCTTTGAGGCCTCCAATACCTCTAACGACTAACGATCGAGATTAAGTTGTATCCTGTATAGGTATTGGTATAAATATGTATAGATAACTTAATTAAAAAGCAATAATAACGATTGTGTTTGCTCTGATAATTTTAATTAACCTATTTTGAGATCAGTATAAAAACTAATTCGAAGACGGAACTTTAAAAGCCCAAGTGTGAGTAATTAATAATACAGAATGAACAAATATTATTGTAATATATTTCTGATTTGAATTACTTTTAAGAGATCATTAATTACTATTGTAATCTAACCTCGTTAATTCAAAGGACGTATATATACAAGCTTTAGTAGAGCAAAAAAAATTAAGAAATATTGCAAGTTTGAAGGTATTTCAATATGTTTTCAAGTGTTTGTGAAATCTTTTCATCTCCAGTTGACCAGCATGTGGAACTGTGCCCTAACCCGAGGACCCCAAACCAATAGTAAGACAGAATTAACGCATATGCATACATATGGCGTGATAATATTTAATACATTTCTTAATATACAAAATCCAAATCAAAATTTTCATATAGCTACTACAACAATTATGCAGGTATTTTTTATCTACTACCTAAGAAGAATAAATAGTCAAATAAATATAATTATTCTAAATCGTACCCATCGTTTCTATACCACCAGTGACTCTGGTGGACTTTACGCCATATCTAAACTCTTAAATACTCATCCCTTCACATTATAACATCCTGCAGAAAGTAATTAAACTTAATACGTGCAAAATAGTTACAAATTTTCTCTCCTCGGAGAACACGATATCGGTTCTCGTGCTTGGATAAAATTTGCACGAAAGTTTTGTGAGAGACTCTTACGAGGATGCAATACAAGTGTACTTTAACATTACAGTGATACCATATTCATAGCGATTTATAAGTGTCTCGAAAGGGTGTCTATAAGTTGGTTCTATGTCATAACGTAAACCTAACAAATGTCAGTCTACTATTATATTGGTTGCGTTAACAAAATGTGTTTTATTTTATTTGTTTTAGTGGCCTAAGTTACTCATTATTACATAAGATACATGTCAATAAAAGTCCCATCAAAATCGGTCCAGCCATTTCAGAGATTAGCGAAAAGAGACAGACAGACAGAAAAAAAATGTAAAAAATGTTGTTTTGGTGTACGAACCGTATGCATATTCATATGCATGTAGTAAAACGGAGTTATTTCAATATTACAAACAGACTCTCTAATTTTATTTATATGTATAGATGATGAATGTTGACACCCTCCAATCAGAATTCCTTGTGTCACATCAACAACACAGATGAGGTATTTATTCCTGATACCCAAGACCCGTGAAGAAACATTTATTCGTCACACATATATCTGCACCTACCAGGAATCGACTCCGGAAACTTTTACTTCGCAGTCACTACCAACTAGTCTACGTGCACTATTATTGTGAATTATAATTTGAATAATCATTAAAAACTTGCAGATATTTTTTGTGAACTTGTGAAAAAAACTTCGTGAAGAAATCTACATACCCGAAAGTTCTCCATAATGTTCTCTAAAGAGTATGAAGTCTACCAATCCAATTGCCCAGCGTGGTGGACTATACCTGTACCAGTCACTTTGTGACTTACGCGAGGCCAGTAGAGAGACAGTTATGGGTTGTGTTGAAATAGTGAGATAATTTTCACTACAAATAAATATATAAAAAACAAATAGCTACCAAAACACTCAAGCAACACCCAGCGCCAAGTCTTAATCTGATAATCCTGTAATCCTAATGGAAATCATATAAGCACTAGCCCGCGAACTCCGGTCAAAAATAACCGTTCCGTTAACGAAATCTCGGAACGCGACAGCCCGCAACTTGTTAATTAGTTTCGTGCCACTACTTTCTGTCTGTACGTTGCGAGTTTCTCGGCTTTAGTTTCTTTTTTCACGACAAACTTTCGCAAGAAGAGTTTCCAACTCTCCGCTGGCTTATTCAAACGTTAGTGTAGAATTTTTTTATTAATAAAGATGTAGATTATCCTGGGTGAAAACATCGTGTGGAATTACACTCGTCGTGTTGCGTAATATTCTTAATGTTCCTGCTATATTTGCGATACGTTAGTCTTAACGGCTGCGTCTTATTGTACCTGCATTAACGCGTTAAAAATAAAGTGTTAAAATTATTGAGTTACAAGCTAGTTAATGTGACAGCGCCCAAATATGATTTAATTAAAGCAATACAAAATACCTGGTTATATTCATGTAGTTGTATACAAATTGTATTAACCATTACTTTGTGTATCGTTTAGCGCATTAATTAGAACTCCAAAACATTTGCCAAATCTCATAGTGGCATTGTAAGCGTGCTATTTAACGCATTCATTGACAAACATTAACGAGAATTGAAATTTGTATAGAACTCCATTTATATATATTCAAGCAGTTTTTAACGTTTTAATTCGAGGCTGGAAACGTGTCAGCTGTGGCGCCCTATGATTATGGATACACTAAATTAAACTAATAAGCAATAAGCAGTGATAGCTGTATAGTGTTGGAAATGACGTCTCCTCTACACGAACTTTATCAACTCTTACAACAATCGTATCTACCTACTTGATGTTTTATACCTACAGTTGTTTAGTATAGAAGTTTATTAAACAAAGCATTTATAGAGGGGTCCAGGCCATAGTCCACCACGCTGGCCAAGTTCAGATTCGTGGACTTCACACACCCTCGAGAATATTATGATGAACCCTCGGGTGTACAGGTTTCCTCACGATGTTTTCCTTCACTGAAGCGAGTGATAATTAACTTGTAATATACGCACATAACCTTTTAAATTTTAGAGATGCGTACAGGATTCGAACTCGCGCCCCCACGTTCGAGAAACCAGATTTCGAACCACATAACATAGTAAACTTAAACTCTTGGGCCTCTTCGCTGCACCCAAAGCGCACACTGTCGCGAGGACGAACCCACATATTCCCCGCGATCTTACCAACCTTACTGCTCTTGTGGATGCATACCGTAAGCATGAACTGTTTGTAGATGAATGCCGGATATATTGTATATCCGTATATATCTTATATATAAAATTCTCGTGTCACAATGTTTGTTACCATACTTCTCTGAAATAGTTAGACCGATCTTTATGAAATTTTACTTGCATATTCAGTAGGTCCGAGAAAGGGCCCTATCTATTTTTCATATCACTTAGATAAGGATTGTCTATCCTCAACATTATTATTTAATTTTAGAAAAAAATTGTATGGAAGTAATTTATATGGCAAAACAACGTTTGCCGGGTCCGCTAGTAGTAGTATATATCATGCATGAGGTTCTACGAGCGAAAAGCACAATTGTGTTATCTATAATTAATGTAATTAATGTAATCGTAAACAAAACCCGTAACCATAAACAAAAACAAATATTAAACAATAAACAAAGTTTCATAGAGGGTTTGGTAAGAATATCTTCTTCACTTCTTACACGCGTCTGGTTGTGCACGTATTTATAAGAACCCTGTATATTGATGGCGGACCAAATGATAATAAATATATCATAAATAAAAACTTATTATTGTTGTATGTTAACTATCAACAAATTTATCTATAACATTGAACTGCGCCGTCATGCAGCTCCCGTCTGAAGCACGCGCTGTACAGCCAAAGTTTTCGTCGTAACAGTAATATCCTCCATTTTCCACTCAGTTATCTCCATACCGTACTCTAACTGCAAGTTTGAAATGCACAACTAATATCTAAGTATCGTTGTTGTAATGAAACGAAAGGGATACATATTTTTGTATGAGATAAGAATAGCTAACTATTAATTTCTTGCTAAAATATACATCGTATGGATATTCCAACAAAACTGAGATGTTCTTTGCTTAGATAGAAAAATCTCCAAACCAATAATCATACCATAGCGACGCTCCGTTGCACCGTGAAAGAAGGACACACAAACAAACAAACACATTTTCGCATTTATAATATGAGTTTGGATAGGTATGTAGCAGTTCAATATTAATTACATTAACTCACCTGTCAGCCTTGGATTCGATGGAGAGACGTGCAAAAAGGCTCATTGGAGACCAACAACTGGTCGACACCAACCTTCAAAGTCTCGAGCACAGGCGAAGAGTAGCCAACCTCTCGTCCTTCTACAGGATGTATTTTGGAGAGTGTGCGCAAGAATTATTCGAATCAATTCCCCCATTACAATTTCTCCACCGTACAACCCGACGTACGGCGGCTATCCACCCTTACGTAGTGCACATCCCGCCAATACGAACGAAAAAATTTGCGTCGTCGTTCCTTATGTGTACTGCTTGCCTGCGTCGGTGTTCCCTCCTGAGTAAAGTGGGAGTCTTCAAAAGGAGAGTGAATAGGCTCTTTATAATTTAGTGCGCACAGCATCATAAACTACATCGCCACTTACCATTAGGTGGGATAGTAGTCAAGCACTGACTTATCGAATGTATGCACCATATGTATATTCATATGTAGTAAAAGCGGTTATTTCAATATTACAAACAGACACTCCAATTTTATTCATATGTATAAATAAAAGGACTATATGTCATAGAAAACTAGCTTGTAAGCTAGCAGTCGACGAACGTACAAAATAAAACCAACTATCTACGCAACTCGTAATCGCTCCCTAAAATTCCCACACAAGACCCAGCAGCAGCCCTAAAATAAATGTAAGCTTTCGTTTATTTTTCACACATGCAGTTTTTTATCCGTGGGAATTTTTGTTACCGGAAAGTTACTGTCCACTCGAATTTATTCACGTTCGGCATCCGACGACGACTCAACTTTCTGGACGTTCGTTTTAAAACCCAAAGTTGACTGACAAAACTTTTTGAAACTCAATCGTACATTTATTGGTCTCGAATTTTACATTAAGTTAATAAAATGTTACAGTTTTATCTACTCGAGTTGGTGCAGTTTTATTGCGGTAGCACCTTTATAATACCAGTCAAGCAGATAAGCAAATAGCTGTATTAATCAATTATGATTATCTGCTGAACCCTGCGAAGCGAGGGGCCCTGCGTTCGATTCCCGGCCGGGGCAGATATTTTTGTGACAGATGAATATTTGTTCTCGTATCATGGGTGTTAGTGACGTGTTATTTGTGTCCATGCGACCCGCGACACAGGGAATCCTACTGCGGGAGTGTGAGTGTGTTAGCGTTTTATTATTATTATTTCTAAGTCTATCTACCATCACCCTCTTGTTTGAGAAAGTTGTCGAAATATTACATTGTGTTCTGCTCAGGCTCTACTCGATTTGAATCGAGTACATTTTTCTTTCTTTCTTTCATGCAAGGGTTTATTCTTAATGTAAGTATTCACGATGTATTAACATCTATATCTATCTAAATATCTTTGGCGTTACTGTGTATACTGTAACTTATCTGCGTTTAACTGGCGTAAGAAAGTTTTAAACTATCTCACGCTGTTGATGTCACATGTATTCATTTTAATTCACGGTGCTCACAAGATTCATACGGAAAACCAGCAACCAGTGTTTACAGTTTTATATAAATTTGGAATGTTTGACATGACATCATCCTGTACTTTTAAAAAAAGGAATATTACACAAAGATACAACCGTGCTGCAATAGTTTAAATTTCAATACAAACAGAAAGTACGTAAAATATTTAAATTGCGTGTTTCAGGTTTTCGACACAGCAAACATTTGGTTACAATAATAAAATTATAGACAAATGAACGTCGAAAATCTTTACGAGTATTAATTTTCTTCTATGTGTCCTTCGGAACCGAAAATAATAATAAAAGTGTTCGTATAATGTAACACGGCAAGCTATCCTTACTGGACGTATACGAGTGTATTTTCGTATACCGTTCTTTTTGCCTCGGCTTTTCCGCATCGGCCGGCTAGCTAAAAGTTCCAAATCGAAGAGATGGGACACGGAAGAGGCGTGTCACCGAACCGATGAGTCAGTGAGTTAGATCGATAGACGTAATAAAACCAATCCGCTTTGAGAGCGTTTTTCAATCACCAGCTTTTAAGAAACAATCCTGGATTGAACGTGTTTGTATGTTACCTATCTAAGGTAACACGACTTATGTTAGATAATAACTTAATACTAATTATTTTAATTTATACTTAATAATCTAATATATAAAACTAATACAATATACAATAATATAATCCATTATCATATTTTAAATGCGAAAGTGTGTTTGTTTGTTTGTCATTCTTTCACGGCGCAACAGAGCGTCACTATGGTGTACTTTATAGTTTGGAGATAGTTGGGAGGACGACGCGTACTCTAGGCTATTTTTTACCGCGAATAATCTCATTTCTGTGTTAAGATCCATTACGATGAATATTTTAGCCAAAATCAAGGGTCTAACAAAGCGTTGCCTAGCAACTCTTTGTCTTCTAGTAACAGTGATGGAAAGGAATTGACAACCTTCTTGTTGCTGTTCTTTTCTCACACGTGTGTAAAACCGCGGGCAATATCTAGTTATACAATAAATCATTGTATTTCCAGGGGGTATTTAAATAAATATAATAATAGGATAGTAAAATAATTGTTTGTATATCATTAAAAAGAAGTGAGTGTTAGGTCTAGGATTAGAAGCTACTACAATCCGAATGTAACTAGATTTGTATTCGAATGTATTCAATACTAGATATTCCCTGCGTCTTCGCCTGCATTGGCATAAAGAACAGCAACCCTGATCTGGAAACTCAATCAAGATTTATCACGGTATAGATCTCAACAGCCTGATAAAAACGTAGCGATCTGATTAGACTACGCTCTGACGTGAAGAGTGAATGATCATCATCATAACACATAATCATCCCACTGATGGGCAAGAGATTCCTCTTATAATATGAACGGTACAGACCATAGTCCACCATATTGTCCAAGTGTAGATTGGTATACTTCACACACCTTTAAAACGTTAAGTAGAACTTTAGATGTGAAGGATGAACATCCCAACCATTACGCCCTCCGCAATTTAACTAAATAAATTGCAGAATTTATATATCTCATTCAATTCATCATAGTTCCTGTGGAAGACCTTTGGATACAGTCATAATATGTAGAAAACAATCGATATATCTATCTGTCAGTCTTTAAAGGTCCACTGCTGGACAGAGGCCTACCCTAATTTGAGCGACTTAGACCGGTCCTGACTCTTCTGAATCCAGCACCCGCTGTCTTCTTCTACACCATTTTTTATAGGATATAACTATAGCGGAAATATATTTTAACGAAACAAACTTGTTAAATCAAAGTGAGTTGCGACTAGTTGCGAGTGGCTTCACTAGTGCATCCCGTGTGCGACGCAAAACTAAAATAACAACGTTACTTCACTGTATAGATTTGTAGCTCGCCTGCTCGCCTGCTCGCCTCCTGTATTTCTCTAAACGATTTTAAATATACTGACGCTTTGGTTTTCGTTGAAAAAGTTAAAAAGTCCAATAAATTAAAACGAGATTTTTACATGTATCTTGAATCATCATTTTTTTTCATCATTACAACCCATAATTTTCCCACTGCTGGGCTCGTGTCTCCTCTCATGAGATGAGGGGTATAGGCCATAGTCCACCACGCTGGCCAAGTGCGGATTGGCAGACTTCACACAC
>DWPA01006487.1:0-10958 GCA_018251375.1 Calpodes ethlius
GTCCAAGGACAAACAGTACCTACAAAGAGTCATTGCAGACAACAGTAGCTCATCAACAGATTTATGCAGCCCACTTACACATTCAACTATCTGCAAATAAGCGAAATCTATGTATTATCTAGGATGCAATTTAATTATTTGAATTTGGAATAGAACTTAGTCAAATGGCTATATCTTATAAGAATAAAAAGATGTATATTAAGCACTTTTAAATTTTAAAAATTTGTCAACTCCTACAATCTGTAGAGAAAAGTTTTATTTTACCAATACTTCATCAACACTTTTGTTCTACAATTTTAGCATATTGGTGAATACCACAGGTGAACAATGAAGCAAAATTAAAATTTTCAAAGTGTACTGAACTTTAGCTTAGGAACAGATTTACTTCATATCCATTCACATTACATTAAGGACACATGAAGTTTTTAAACATTAATTAACTTTTTAATTATTAACTTTTTAATTAATTGGTAAGTCTGTGATGGTGGACATAACTTCAGTTGCTTCCTAATGTTAGGAAATGTATAATTATGTTTATTTTCCCTTTTTACCTATGATTCATATTAAGTTTATTGTAATTTAAAATAACAGGTTGAAAATAAGTTTGTAATGCTGTTTCTGTTTTTATTCTTATGTTCTTTAGATATTCAAAAATGAATGGTAAAAATAAAATAAATTAGTGAATTATGATATCTTAAAATGAAAAATATAAATCATGAAAAATAATTCCTCAGAATAACAACTTCCCCAACAAGATCTAAAAATATTGTATTTGAATCAAACATTATCTGATTACCTGAACCTTCCATTCCTCATAAATATCCTCGGATTCCTTAATATCTGTTCTATACACAAGAGAGGATAGTTTATTGAGAATTTCAAATGTTTGGTCGATCCAATTAACAAAGTACATAGTTGTAAAAAGCAAGGAATCGTCAGGTGAATTGATGCTTATGTCAACTGATTCTTCCAACCGCTCCTCGATAGAATACAGTTTTTCAAAGCAACACACCAATCTCTCTAAAACACACTGTCTGCTGTCCTGAAAACAATAAATTTAAATGAATAAAAATAATTTAATAAAAGTTATAAAAATTACAAATAATAAAGCACAACAATTTATGTGAATTCGTATTGGGGCTATTTGGTCATTTTAGTAATGTTATTTCACAATATGAACGGTACAAACCAGAAGATAAAGTTGTTTCTTATATTCTTGTTTAAACACTTCAAATAAGTTTAGTACACATTTCTTGATCTGGCTTGAGCACAGTGTATACACATCTCGAAATTTCACTAATATATTTTCTTCATTTGTCTCCACATCCTCTTTGCAGTGGAGTTTACTCCAAATTCTTTGTAGTAATGGATGAACATTTCTCAATAACATTTCCTAGAAAGAAAATGTACTTAGTCATTGCAATATTATGGATATTATCACATTTAAAGTTCCATTTTTGTTTCTCAATATTATTTATTAGTCAAGAATAAAAATTGTACACACCACCACATACTTCGTAGCGATTCTTGAATCTTTAGGTAAATTAATTATATCAAAACAACTTTGATCCATTTTACTTTGATTTAACAAATTATCATTTAATAATGTAATAAAGTATTATATTAGACGTAAAGAATAGATATATCAAAGAATAGTCTTCCAGTAATTTTCTAACTAAATTCGAATCCAACCGAACCACATTCAAAATTCAAAACAAAACAACATGTCATTTCCTATGTCAATATAAACTCTTTGATATCTTTTGACATTGACATTGAAAACGACATTTCAATTATACCACAGGGTAGTTTAAATACATTTATTTATAATTATAATTTTATTTATTACACTTAACAAGCCTCAGCAAGCAAACACAAACTCCTAAACAATCCACTAGACAGTACCCCCAGTTACAATAATTAAGATATTAAATCTAAAAAACGTGTGTACAGTCCCAAGCGATTTTCATTGAATTGCATTTTAAACTGATCGTTAATGACCAACGTTTAAATTGGTCACAAACATTGCACGCTTAAGGCTTATGATGGCTTGCAAAGGATTGTTTGGAATGTCAATGCACCATTATATATTACGAGTATGTAGTGTAGATACACACATACTCCAAAGAGTGGGTTCTTTACGTAATTTCTAACTTTCTTTAACTAGACGTATACTATATAACATAGCAAATCTCACTCTCGGTTTGTAAATAGTTCTTCAAAACACGACATTCGCCATAAATACTTTAATAGAACTTTCTACGTTTCGTTTTTCTGCGTCCGTGAACTGATTAAGGTATATCTTGTCATCCAAATTTTCTCAATGTCTGAAGTTGAAGATGTTCAAGCAACGTACTTTGCTAGTGATTACTCTCCGACAAAGTCTGGCCAGTGACATGAGTTAACTGCACCATTCCCATCCAAAAGAGGTACAGAATGCCCCTTATTTAACCGCCTAATTCAGTCAGTTTACCTGACCTAAAAAGACACCGGGCTTCTAAAAAGTCCAGACCCGTTTGAATACCGTAATTTAGGACAGGCCTATGTCCAGCAGTGTACTTTCAAAATATCAGACATATAGAAAACTTTCAACATAGAAAAAAATAGTATTGCATTTATACATTTTGCTAAACAGATTTCATTCATATTTATGAAATTATTTCATTATAGATTTAATTATTCGTATATTTTAAACTACACAATGTTAAATCTATTTTCAGTAGATAATCAGTCAATGACGAAGCCTAATTCGGAGATAAATATTATGGGTATATAAATTACTAAACATTTTGCAATCACTGATTTATAAAAAAGGTGGATGAACGTGGGTACGTGGCTAAAACAAAAGCAGAGCACATTAAAGCGGTGGCTATGTGTTGGTGTACAAAAAAATGCTTGTTGTAAGGATATTATACATTGATTGTCACTCTCGGTCCTTCTCAGAATTGGATTTTATAAAAACTCAATGCTTATAATTATAATAATAAAAAAAAAATGTTAATATTTATAATAAGTAAGTAATCCTCATTTTTAACTCTTAATATAAGGCTATGCGCGCACATTTTACGGTGAAACATTTTATCAACAAAATAATATTTTTGTTATGGTGAATGACTGATATTATTACTGCTACCACAAAATGAAAATAAACCTGTGACGTAAACCATATTTAATATTTTTCTGTGATGCCACGAAGATCTGTTAATGTCGCACTGCATGCGATTCCTGCATCAAAATTGGTGACCGACACCGACCCAAAATCATTATGTCGTTACGACGTTATGTATCTGGTGCGCGCACAACTTAATACCTAGGAATAATCTTATATTCTGTCTAATCTGTGCTCTTCCTTTTATTGTCTGTAATGTGATTTGTATTTTCTATTTTCCTTTGATTTTGATGGAATCATTGATTTGGTTGAAGTTCTGAAAATTTTTTATCAAACAAGAATTATAGAAAGTACGTAAAAATGAGCGAACTAGTTTGGGGTATTAAAAACGGCGACATAGACCAAGTAAAGGACATAGTAGAGAAAAATGTAAGATACTTTTTATTACTTTACGTTTTGATGAGAGAATCAATGGAAATGATGTCGAATGTTTTTATTGAAAGTGGAAAAAGTACCTTCTTGTTCTTCATAATGAGTAATGATTGTAGACTTGAACGTTATGTCTGTATCTAACGGATATGTGTTGTATTTTCAGAAAATTGATGTAAATGCGCTCATAGATGGCCGGGTGCCTTTGCACTATGCTGCCGATTACGGTCAAACTGCCGTAGTAAATTATTTGCTAGACAAAGGTGCAGACCCAAACGTGAGTAACATCTTTTATTCACATATATGAGCGAATTGCGCTCAATAACTTCAAGATTTAAGTAATAACTGTGTAGATTGTTTACTACCACATTCATTGAAGATGTATAAGTAGTTACCTATTGCAGGCAATCCTCCTGCAAGCTTAATATGCTTACAGTTATGGTAGTACTATAAGGGATTGAAGAAAAGGCCAGCTGCCTGCCTCCACAGGCATTTGAATATCTTCCAGTACACATCTACTTTTTTCCACAAAAGTTCTTATTTGCTCTGTCCTGGGCTTTAAAAATACGATAGCTCCCCAAGTGTACCATAGGCTGGGTATACCCATGCTTACAGCATAAGCATTATTTAACAATTACTATCAAATATTAATTTAATATTTGGCCACTCATATAGGAGTGCATAAGTAGAGGCTTAATAGATAAGTATATACTTGTAAGAATGTTTTCTGAGATATGTTACTATGAGTCATTGTTTGAACTGAAGATAGGCTATGAATGAAGGGCTCATTGGAAAATTTATATGGAAGGTTTCTAAACCTACCTTTTTAGTATCAACAAAATATTCAAGGCATATGTATATAATGACATAGATAACACAAGCTGGTTACATTATTCTCTCTAAGACCTTTATCTGTGCAAATTATACATATTTGTGCATATTGTTCCTTCCATGTTATGAGATATAACACTGATTTCAGATGGTGGACAAACACGGCATATCAGTGATTTTGGCAGCTATTTGGGAGGGGCATACTGATTGTGTCAAAACATTACTAAAGCATGTAAGTGTTTGTTCTGGATTGAAAAAATTGTATTTGAGTAATTTTTAATATGTATCCTTTCTCTATTTGTGTCACTGGTGGCTATACAAGGTATATACATATGTAAATTATATTTCTATAGAATGATAATTGAACAATGTTATTGCATTTTGCATGATATTTAATGAATCCCCTTCCATAGTCGTGTGACATATTGTGTTTTATGTCATGTAATATGAAGATTCTAGAAATTATACTTGTATTGTTGTTGAAATTAATTTGGTAACATATTCAAATTGTTAATATATTGTGTCAGCAATAATTATTATGCAATTTGGCTAACTACATTATTATTTATTACATGCACCTTCTGTTACAGGGTGCTTCAAAAAATGGCAAAACTCCAGACGGAACACCATATATTGAAGCTGCTGAAAAAGATGAAATCAAAGACCTTCTAACATAGAATGAAGCATCTTATCTCATGTTTATATAAGTATACCATTAATAATTCGCTTTCATTTATAATTTTCTATAGCTATAATGAAATCACTCTAGGATGAAAGTATTATCCATCTTATTACATGCATTTATTTTTATTGCAATGAATTATTTTTATAAGCTCAACATGTGGCAACATGTTACGACTACGTCCATTAGTAGTATTGGATATTATTAACATTTTTTATGTAGCTGCATACTAGTAACCGATATGAGAATCCTGTTATCAGAATGTTGAAGTTGCCAAATACCAACCTGTTTTATAAGAAATATATTTTGATGGTTGTTTGCTTGTATAGATATGTATCATATAGATGAACTGTTTATTTTTTTCGCAATATCCATATTTATTTTTTTAGTATATTGTGTAACGTTCAGTTGGACTCCTGCAAAATTTTGCATAGGTTATATTGTGAAATTTTATTTAATTTGAGATTTTGCATTGGCTCCTATTATATGGTGTGTGACTTCCAAGGGCCTATACTCTGAAATTAGCATATAAATTATTTTATAATAAGGTATGTATGTCCAAAGGGGCAAACAGGATGTAATTTTTATTGCTAAAATAAAAAAAAATGATAATCATTGGGCTTTTTACTTGTATATAAAAACACAAAACATTAAATAATAATATTATAAAACAATAACTATTGCAAACTCACATGTCATTTATCATTAAACACTATTCTTTCAACATCCCAAGTCCAGTAAAGTTACTCAAATCTATCTTTTTCACTCTTATTTAATTTAATTAGTATTCACAGTCACAAAGAAATAGCAGAGATTTTTTAAATTTATGTATTACTATATAATAAAATTGTATGCTTATAGTTCCTTTACATTACTAATGAAGTTATAGAAAGTTGAATGAAAAAAGAACCTAAAACATAAGAAGGAACTTTCGACTTTCGAACTTGGGTAAAAGCTTAAAGCTGCCTGGGTAACGTGCAAATGAACTCACTAAAAATCAATCTTTGACTTTAACTCCACAAATAACTTAAATAAATAGTGTATTGTCTCCTATAAGAACAATTGTACAAACACCTAAATGGTATAAAAATATTACATTATTTGTATTCCACACGCAAGAAGTTGATCTATAATTCTCCGTTTCCTGTTGTATACTTTTTGTATTTATTACTCTTAGGCGGGCAGTAGCAGGCATTCTTCTGCGCATCCAGGTAAGACTTGCAGCCCAATGTTAATGTTCCCGTGAACAGTAGTTTTGCTGCTGCTTTGCATGCTGTAATGGTGAAAATTAAAATTAAAATTCAATATTAACTTGCATAATGGAATAAATATTGGACTATAAGAACTGAAATTCTTAAAAGTAACATTCTTTGTAAGTAAATGTGACCAATTATAATGTGTGTAAGTGTGATCAATCTTAATGTCTTTAACTAAATTAATAATTGTGATTTAGTTAATTACATCCATCTTCTATTAAGTATAAAGTATCCTTCATCATTATATTAATTCAAAATTTACATAATGAAATAAATGATATCTTACAATTAATATAGCTGTAATTGGAAACGTCAAATAGCAGACCATCAAATTAATTTTGTGTTTTACAAAAATTTATAAATTAAATTAAGATATGGTTACATTACATAGGGATATAGATATATTACGTGTTATTGGCCACATCTTATTTAAAGTTCAGATTAAAATCTGTTGTTGAAAACAAATATTTTCATGAATGTATTTCTCTGTTAGAAGTGGGATGGTGTTCAAATTATTTATAAAGGGATTGGCAGAATTGAAAAAGAATTGTCAGTACCTTTTGTAATAGTATCACCCGCAACATTTACAGATTTGTAGCTATCACAGTAGCTGTATAGGCATCGTTTGAACTCTAAATCACACACCTCCTTTCCACTGTTACATGTATCATAACAAATGTCATGGCTATCACAGCATTTAGTCATTTCTTCTAAAGGCAAATTCTCAGATGCAATTTCAAATCCTAGGGAACCACAGCCATCGGACTTAGGTATATGATTCCTATTGCGCACTGGTTTTTGACCTGAAAATTTTATGAAAATTTAATCTCGTTCCCAATGTACACGTTCATAAAAATATACTAGCAAGAATAGTTTCTGTAATACCTTCTGGGCACATATATATACATTCCTCTTCAACAGCGGCATCAAAAACATCGTGAAGAGATTTGAACTTTTCAGCCACTGTTATGGCGTTCCGGAGCATATCGCCAAAAACAGATTCAGCTGAAAGCACTGCATCTTTTAGATTTCGTAACATACTCGAGCCTATGCCCGTGTAGGCATAGGCGGCGAATGTTAGCACATAAATGAATATTTTTCTGTATGGAATATCCATCTTTATTGTGATGCAAGAGAATTTATGGTCATTTCTTATAATAATTTCAGTAACAGTCACTGAACTGACGTGGTTCTTCCACTTCTTTCAGACATGATATATTTAGTCAGAATTCTAATTTGTTATGAAATTTATTTCTTGACTTGACTTGCCCATTGACATTGATAGATTGACAGTTAACATAGATAATGAACATTAACAAATGACACTGACGATACAAAATATTGCAATTATTTTTTTTTAATTAGTTTTAACTGCAAAATATCTATAGATATACAAAATCGATATCACTGCACAATAACTTTAATATTTTAGTACTTTTATTACGAGATAAATTTTGATTACGGTTCTAACCTTTACTTACGTACCTAATATTATATATATGGCTATAAAATATAACATTAAGTTATCAATAATAATACGAAAGACGACTGTGATAATAGTGTGGAGATAAATATATGAAAATGTGTTACTCTGTATTTTAATACTTCTATAGAATTTCTATTCTGCCACAGAAAAGAGTCAAAAATTATAAAAGGGAACCATAAACTAAATTATATCCGGTCGCCATCTTAATTTAAAAAGTTGCTCTTTTCCGTTTTGTTGTCGTGAAAATGACGGGCTTTAGTAATAAGGTGAGAAAGAAAATTAAAATAATCGTGAATATTATAACAAAATAGTTGTGAATATAATATTGAAACGTGTTCTAATTAAATGTCGTTTATTTTACTAAGTGTAAATTATTAGCCATGCCGAAATTACGTCAATTCTGTGAAGGTACACGTGCTTCGTGCATTTTCGGCAAACGTTTTACCGTTTCATTACCATTGAAATAGACACTGCTAGTTCCTTATTGAAAATTAAGAATTAACAGTATTAGTATTACATATTGTATCGTACTGTATACGTTTATGTGAGTTTGCAGGTTAGGTTAGAACGCTAACAATTGTCATGTCCATAACATTGGATTTTGTGGTTATTACAGGCCATTGTTATCGATGGCCGCGGCCATCTGCTGGGCCGACTGGCTGCAGTGATCGCGAAGGTTCTGCTGGAAGGAAACAAAGTTGTAGTTGTACGATGTGAACAACTCAACATTTCCGGCAACTTCTTCAGGTGAGACCTTAATTTTTTTCATAGTGCGCAATAGGCCATCAGGAAATGGCCACTTATATACCACGAGGTCATTAATTCTAGAAATTCATAGTACTTAAAGAAATACAACGATATTATAGACAGGTTTGCAGTGTCAAAAGCAGATAGAACAGATTAGTGCCCCTGAATAAAACATTTCTGTTCACGCCCACGCTTCGCAAATGTATGGAAAATATTACATTATTTTTCTACACAAAATATCATTAAATTTTTTCATGGATGGGCCAAGGGACCTTATCCAAAAGAGCATTGTGATCATATTTGAACTATTGTAGCATAGGCATATATTTTATGAATGTGAACGCGAACAGAAAAACAGTTTGTCTAGACCCCCAGATGTAGAAAGAACACATTTCACATAGAGAATTAGATTTAAAATAATGTCTAACAAATACTCAATTATTCTTTTTTTATGTGTGTGTGTGGTCTGTTTAGTGATATGAACAGATTCATTGTTGATGTTTGTCTTTTATAACAGGTTTTTTTTTAGATAATAATTTTAAATAGCATTTATATGCTAAACTTAAAACATACATATATTTGTCTTGTTGAAACCCCACATGAGAATTTAACCTGCGTCTCTTCTCTCATTGAGAATTATTTATTACTTGATCTAATGTGTTTATGTCCAAATTAATATACATACAGAAATACTACTTAATTCTAATTAAAACTACTAAGTAATATCATAATTTATATGAGCTAAAATCTACAGCAGTCTTTCTCAAAGTGGGCGATTACATCCCCTTGTGGACACTAAAGAACTTATCACGGTCAGTAGACATAAAAACATTACACACAAATTAATATACAAAAAAATAAGTGTTGAAAACATCTAGTCTTAAAACCCAATAATTTCTCTTTTTCTTGGTTGAACTAAAAATCTTAATCTTAGTAATTAACTTGAACTAAGGAGTTAGTAACTGTTATCTTTTAAAGACGGTGATGATCGAAATGAGTTTGAGAACCTATGTATTGCAATATTAAAGCAGTGTATTAACCTATGTATGATTCACCCAGGATAATACCTCCACCTCACCTATTACTGCTGCATATTAATACCTTATAGCAAATTCGTTCTGATCTAAAGGGTGCCCTTGGTTGTTGGTTATACATAAATAAAGCGATCATCTGTCTTGTTTGGAGCAATGTACCTAGCTAACTTTGAGTGGGAAAAATTACTGATGATTACTCACTGAATAATTACTGACACTTATATACGGACAAACCTTCAATAACGGACAAACCTTCAATAACGGACAAATCTTCAATAACGGACCTAACTTCCACAGCTCACTTACTAACAAATAATATCATTAATGACATAGACAGAAAAATAATAGTAATGATATTTTTCTTACCCACACCCAATATTAACAGAACCTCAAACTAAACCTTCCTATCTTCCTCAAACTAAACATTATTTTAGATTTGTCACAGACGTCCATAGGTTGTAGGTGATGGTGACACTGCAAACTTGCTATTTCTATTGCATAAGATAAATGTATTTGACTATCCTGTTACACTTAGTGGAAGGGTTAATAGCCTGTACGTCTATTAAAAACTTGCACAAAAACATCGTAACTTATTCAATTAAAATAACTGCAATCAGTGCCTTAATCAGAAATATCTATTAAATATTACATGGCTCTTAAACCGATAACCTTTTGAAGTTGCACAATGTACAAATTTTGTTGTATTATTCTAAATGATGATTTTTTTTTGGGTAATTTGCGTCTGAACAATTATGTTGTATAACAAAACTATCTGATTATCAAATATGTATATAATAACATAATGCAGTGCCTACAAGCGGGTTGGTACATAAATTATTATATATTACAGGAACAAGTTGAAGTTTATGTCATTCTTGCGCAAGCGGTGCAATGTGAACCCAGCCCGTGGGCCCTTCCACTTCAGGGCTCCATCCAAGATTCTGTGGAAGACTGTCAGAGGTAATAAAATGAAAACTTTTACCTTTACTAAAATAATTACTAGTTAGTTTTGATCAAAATACTTCGAACATAAAATTTATTATATGTATTTAAAACTTGAATATTTTTATAATTAACAATGCCTTTTTGGGTATAATCAATATATAGGAGATTAGAAATATAATTCAGACATGTTCTGTGCAATTTTTTTGTTATATTTTATCATCATCATAAAGTATTTGATGTTTATTTTTCAAATTAATATTTTGTTTTTATTTTTTATCCATATTACCAAAATGCTAAATGACTGGTTTTTTGTCAGAGATAATATCAAGCATGTATAAAGAAAATAATATTTGAAAAATGTAACATGTCTGTCATACATTATCTAAGTGATTAAAAGTATGTTATTTGTAATTATATATATTGATTGAATCTCTCTAAA
>DWPA01006488.1:0-10957 GCA_018251375.1 Calpodes ethlius
TCTTCCCTGGGAGATCAACACTCAAATTTAGGCTGCCTTTGCTCTATTTATTTATATAACCTTCATTAACCACAATAAAAAATCGGGTACAAATGGAAAGCCTAATACCCTATGCATTTTCTACCAGCTAACCATGTAAGCCACAAAATACAAAAAAACTGCGTATATCTCACAAAAAACAAACTAATTATGTCAACTTTATTTTCAAAGACATAATAGATTTACAACAGAAGTAATTAATTTCCTTTCATAACTGGTATTCAAGCAGTTCAAAACTTTGGATAAAATGAGAAGTTATTTTCTCTAGTAACGGGACTTCAACTGCAGGGAGTTTCTTTGTCTAGTAAATTGCACTTTATTTTCCATTTAATGTACGCCCGATTTTGCTTTTATAATAAGACTACAAAACAAGAACAAAGTTGAAAAGTATTAACATTTTCTAATTATCAGGAGCCTTAAAACAATACATCATTACAGTATTGAACTCTCTCTATTATATTTACTCTAAATAATTGCACATACACTCCGCAATAGGACTTCAAACGCCATGTGACGTATTGACACATAAATGAGACATCGCAAACACTTCCAACATAACCAAATATATACTAAATAAAAATGCAAAATATTGTTTGTATGTTTTTCACGGCTCAACGGAACATCTGTATTGTATGATTTTTATATGGATATAGTTGGGAGAGTGATGTGTGCCATATGCTAGCGTTTCTTACCGCGAATATCTATGTCATTTCTATGGAAAGATTTGATTTATTTAGGAATTAAAGAAAGTGTTAAATAACAAAGCGTTGCCTGACAACCATGAATAGAAAAGAATCGGCAACCTTTCTGTTCTTGTTCTTTTTTCACACGCGAGTGTAATCGCGCTTCACATTTGGCAGTTAATAAATGTTAGATATTTGTCACATAATAATATACTAACCTCCATAACATAATTATGGTTGAAATACTACAAGCAACACCATTATCAATGGCAAATAGCCGATAAAAGCACCAGCAGATGATTTACCTTATAGAACTGATCACCGGCGCCAAATGCATAACCGAATGTTAAAAGACAAGAAGAAAATAATTAATCCGTTATTCACTGACTCTCTAATTCTGTAACCAAAATATACATCGATTCTTAAAGATTTAATTAAGAATAATAAATTAACTAAATAGTTTAAAAAACTAAACACGCTTATATTGTAATAATGTAACAGTTCTACATGAAGAAGTCCCCTCGTCTGAAGTCAGTCCTGAGTGTAGTATATGATCATGCTTATCATAAACGCTAACACACTCATACACCCGTAGTAGGATTCCCTGTGTCGCGGGTGGCATGGACAACAAGAATAACACGTCACTAACACCTATGACCCGAGAACAAATATTTATCTGTAACATAAATACTTACCCCGGCCGGGAATCGAACCCGAGACTTCGCGTTTCGCAGGCAGGTTCACTACCAACTAGGATACGGGGCCTAATTTCAATTTCGTAAGATAAGAGTAGTTGTAATTCAGCTTACAATATTTGATCTAAACAAAGACTATTAATGTTACAAATTAACAAGCATTGAATGTTATATAAACGATTTTAAAAATTGGTAACTAAGTCATTTTGCAAATAGTTAAATTGTACTGAATCCAACAACGTCTTATAGAAGAATCCTGTCACTTTGCAAGATCAACAAAAAATTAAATGGTACTGAATCCAATAACGTGTTATAGAAGAATCCTGGTCATACAGCCTCATCGTTATTTATTGATGACCACGAGCAGAGGAACTTGATTGAAATACCAATGACAGACAGAACTTAACTCCCAAAGCCGTTTCAACTACATTCCTCATAATAAACTTATCTACTCCGCTTATTTCGCATATTGCAGTAAAAAGCAACTCATATCAGTAATCATATTGTAAAAGTACTGGAAATATTGCCTTCATTCCCATAGGAGCTGCTCTCGATTCTTCGCTAGAATGTCATTTAAATACAAAATGCACCTTATCCCAGGTTTATCGTATGAATGAATATATTTACTCTTGTCTATGAAAGAAATGGAGCGTTGTCATTGAACATTTTTTAAATAACCTTTTAAATTAATCTATATTAATTTAAAATGTGATTAAAAAAAAACAATATATTATTGGATTTCACTTTGAAATATAAAAGCAAAATTACTGTATCATTTGTTAATTACTCCAATATTCGAAAACGTTTTAATTAATTACATAGATACTTCAAAAGATACACGATTGAATTTAGTCTCTTAGTCCAATAAACTTCCTGTGACTCATCCAGGCTTTTACATTAATTAGTTCCTAAACGATGCTTCAAGTACTTTGATATTATACAAAGATTCATATTTATTCATCTTATCGTTATGATGTTATGCGATACACTGTAATAAGAGCATTAACTATGATTCACGGTCCATTCCTAAAACAATTGAATGTATATTACATAACAATATTAAAATAACTGTAAGTAATCGCAGTTACGCTGTCATTTACGATAACAACGCGTCACCATTAAGCTTTTTACAATCTGACCATTCAATCTTTATAGCGCAGATAAATTACGGTAACATAAGGGACTCAAAGTATTTTTTCTTACAAAAGTATTCTGATTTTCTAGGTCCCTGAGGGCGAAGTCTTTTGCCAGAAAATAAAACTTTGGTCATAAATTCAGAGTTTTTGGCAATACGGCTCCTTGAAAGAGGAATTTTAACAGATAAGTTTAGGAACTATACTGAGTTTCTATGTCATGCATAAATATAACTTTATTATTCACGTAAATAAAATCAATGTCATACATTGATAAACTCGTAATTTCAATAGTAAATACGACATACTTTTCGGGTATTTAGAGTAATATGCATAGTTTATTGGTCTACGATGGCAGACCGAATATCAAAAACCCCTATAGAAGCGAGTTCATAACGATGCCACGATTAATATTCACTGAACTGCAGATTACTTCCACCAACTGAGACCGCTAATTTATCCTAAAATATCTCTTCTCTTTCATCTATGATACATGTGTTCTAGAATATGTTTTCGAACGATACACTAGAAAGATCTAAGGCGATGCTTAATTATGCAGAGTCTAAAAGCACTGTTTTAATATACGATAATTTCCTGCAACTCATGTGAAATGAAAATAAAAAAAAAATATATAAAACTTTTATAAATGTTTATTTTAAAATAAAATAGGACCAGTGCTTTTGGAGATAAATGGTTAGATTAACTTGCACATAGAAACAAGCAAACAAACAAATATCCTCTCACCCCAAACGCATATACCGTCTCCGTCCCGTCTCGAGTAATGAAACAAGTGATAACACAACATATTTTAAACGTATCAGCTATAATATTACGTACACATTATATGACTGTAATAGCAATGTAGCAACTCATTAGATTTCAGAAAAAATGTTTTATTAATATGATTCACCTTTAATTTGCAGATTTATTATACTTTTTGAAAGAAGATAACAGTAAACTACATTCTTCCACATTATTATATGTTATAAGGAAACAACTTAAACTAAATATTCCTACCAATTACTAAAAAAAGTTATAACGAAATGTCTCCCGCGCTTCACAATCGTGGGAAAAAGAGCAACAATAAAAGTCATGAATTCCTTTCTATCATTGATTGTCAGGCAACACTTTGTTATTAGACACTTTCTTTAATTTGGCTAAAATTTACATAGTAATGGATCTTACCACAGGAATAAGATGTTTTTTGCGGTGAAGAGTAGCCTGTAGCACTCTTTGTCCTCCCAATTATCTATGTCATGCTATAGGGAAGCATCGTTGTATCATAAAAAAGGACAAACAAACACACTTCCGCATTTATAATATTAATATATATAATAGCATTTTATTGTACTTAAACTAAGTGTCTTTTCATAGGTGCTATAGTGTCACGACAAAATGTCGCACAACGACTTTACCGGATGGAACTTTTGCAGTACTAATGTGCGACGTCCCTGCGACAGGCACTAATAATTTGGTCGTGACATTTTTTTTTCAATGTCGCAAGTGTAAACAGTCATTCAAAGCTCGTTTCCATTACGATGAATTGTTATTTTTCTGAATCGAGATTTGAAACGATTGATTTTCATTTATGTTGACTGACACATAAATTCTTATGACCGTAGTCACAAATTCACGAATCGTAAAAAATGTCGAATACGTCAAAAAATACTAACGTCGTAAAAAAATTCACGTTAAACAAAAGCATTTTTCACCGAAATGCGACTATGGAACTTTTATGAAAAGCGAAGCAAATTACGTTAGAATTTATGAAGTTGTGTTCGCAGTTCTGCGTTTCAGTTAAACTAAATGTGAAACGATGAAAATGCGTATTGATGCCTTTCATACGAGAAAGAATAGAATATTTTTGTTTTTTAACCTCACGTTCTCACTCATGTTATAATTTAGATAACTGTAGTCCATTTGTTAATTAAAATTTAGTTTATTTTTTTTTTAATTACCTTCTGTGGAATGAGGGATCATAAAGGACTAAGCATTGTGTGATCATGGGAGTGTATGTTATGATCTCATTTAACTATGTAAATATAATCTTTTTCTTAACTATAAGTTAATCCTCAAGCTTTAAGTTAGTCACCTATAATGCTATCTGATGAAAAATAAGTAATGATGTATGTATGTATCAGCAGTCAGTCAGCAGGCGTGAGTTAGAATCCTACCCGTACCTGTATTTTTCAAAAAGTAATGGTCGTTTTACAAGTTGTTTATCACTTGCTTCGGTGAGGAAAAACATCGTGAGGAAACCTGCACACCCGAGAGCTCTCCACAATGTTTTCAAAGGTGTGTGAAGCCTGCCAATCCGCTCCTAACCAGAGAAATGGACTATGGCCTGTACCCTTCACATTGTGGAAGAACACCCGAGCCCAGCAGTGGGATAGTTATGAGTTGCGATGATGATGACGCTGATGATGTAGTACGAAGTATGAAGATGTATGTAGACTACACCAGTATAACAAATAAGCTAGTGTTAAGCTAACTATATTATAAGTTTGTTTATATACTTTTTATTCTATGTTATTATATAGCATTTTTGTGAGTTCCGGTAAGTTGACTGTGACCATGAAAATGTTGATGAGTATCTAATAAACGTCGCTGTACCAAGTTATTAAAAGGTTTTCATTTTTAAACCAGAATTATTCATGATTAAATATATCGCAGAACAACTTATTTCGTAGCGTTTAATATTGAAGAGCCTACTTGTTAATTATTTTTTACTGAAAATAAAATTTCAATGTTAATTATTTATATCACTTCAAAGAAAAGAGTCTAATGATACATTTTATAAAATCATTTATTCATACAAAATATTTTTTATATTAATATCATAACTTATTAGATAAATTATTTGTTAATTTACACAATTAATTTTGTTTTGAAGCGTAAAACGCACGGATAAAATAAATAGAAGAAAAATATCTCCTAGAGTTATTCAAAATGACGAAAAGTGACGGAATATTTATGTATATACAAAATGAACCTGAACGACGTGTCGGTTTATTTTCGGATCTTTTTTTATTTGTCTTTTTTTTAACTTTTTGATTTTTTTTATTTTGATTTTGCCTTTCATTGTATATACTTAAGTAGTTAGGTATGTATATTTCCTAAAATCGTTTCGCCAAAAAACTACCCCGAAAAATATGTAATTTTTCCAACCCTAGCTATAAACATTAACACACACTTCTGAACTTCGGCTACGATTCGTAAGTAAACAGGCAAATAATAAGTCCTCACAAACTCATGAAACAGATAAAATAGATATTTTCTGTCACACGAACATCGAAGACAATTTTCGATCTGCGAAAGTACCATAGAGTACTATATACAGTCTCACAGAGTACTATATGGTCACCGATAGATGTTAATAAGTGTTTATTCACACGTAATCATTTCGTGTGAACATCATAATTGCAACATTTTGACGCTTTTATGAATTAAACTTGCATTTTCGGATCAATTAGCGCCCACTAGTATCGTTGTGCGTGGTAACACTAATAAATAATGTCACAACATTATAGCTATCGAGTTAGCAAGTGAATATGTAATATACAATAAAGAAAATGTCAGAAACACTGACAAAACTATGGGAATGACCGCCTAAAGTAATACCAAAGCAACCTGACATAGAAGACAGAAAGAAAAAGGCGATTAGTTACTTCCGGGAAATAACTCGTCAAGGGATTTACTTCCCCGGATTGAGCCAGATATATTTTACTAATACAAAGGGTTGTAATATTTTTTGTGATAAATTAAATAAGTAAAAGAATATAATATATCACTTCATTTTTGATGTCCTATTTCTTTATATGTTTACTTCAAGACTGAAGAGAAGAGAAAGAGAAAGAGAAAGAACATGAGTGAGGTTTAGACTCATTTTACTAAAATTATAATGTTAATATACACAATATTGCCTGGAGGTCACGATATTAATAAATCTTACAGAGATGGCGACTAGATAAGGATTTAGGATTTTATACACCATCATCAAAATCCATAACAGTACCACTCCTGGTTTCAAGTGTCCTCTTACTTATTGTTTCGTAGATTTCAGTCCATAGATAAATTTGATAGACATCAGACTTAAAGTTTTAATATTTTTTTGGATCGAACTCCAGTCTTCCAGTCTTCCGCAAATAGCGTAGGTTGGTATCGAACCCTATATTATCAAATTTTTCAATTATTATGTGCATTAAGAAATTAATTATTACTTCGGTGAAGAAAAACATCGTAAGGAAACTTGCGAACACAACAGCTCCCTAAAGTATTTATTCTCGATGGTGAACAGTGACCTGTAATGCGAAGAGACTCCAATACAGAATAATTTACGATGATAAAATCGAGAGCTGTAAGGTTTAAGCGTCAATTTTACCGATTACAGTGAATTGAAATACATTCAACGCAGAAATATTCAATGTTTCCAATAACGTATTTAAATCAATATCGTCCAAAATATCGTTTAAACCAAACACCCGTCGATATAATCTTTTCGACACAGTTGTTGACATCTCGCGTCGTATACAAGCGTATATCGAACATGCCTGCTCGGTGTATGGCCTATATACATCTGCTGGGGAATACCGTAAAACCGCAATCGATACATTCCCCACATGTATTTATAGATTGCGTTGCGGTTATTCTCGTAATATTATGTACACTTACGCAATAAATCTAACATTTTTACACAGACAGGTAGTTAGGTGATTAGTTAGAAATAGGTACGTAGCAATTTTATAACAAAATAATATTCAATAAGATAATATCTCTCATAATTTCTATGTGTAATCAGTGTAGATTTATGGCTCATAAATATCATCATCATTATGACAACCCACAACTGTCCCACAGCTAGGCTCGGGTTCCTCTTACAATGAAAACGTTACCATAGTCCACCACCCTAGCATAGTGCTGATTGGCAGACTTCACCAACCTTCGAAAACACTATGGAGAACTCCCGGGTGTGCAAGTTTCCTCACCAGTTTTCCTTCACCGAAGCAAGTGATAATTGTCTTGTAATACGCACATAACTTTTTGAAAATTATAGATGTGTGCAGGATTCGAACTCACGCCTCCATGTACGCGAAACGAAAGTTCAAACCATAAGGTTTTCACTGCTATCACTGCTCATAAACAATATTCCATAAAGGCTTATAGTTTTAAAGTCAACCGATATTTTTGATTGCATAGTCCAGTGACTTTTTGCTATTTTTACAATTATTAACACTATGGTCTAATACTTTATGGTCTAATTCTTCGTGGGATCAGAAGAGGGCCGATCTCACTCAAAGACGGCGCCGGCAAGTCGGTGGAAGCCATCGCCCTAGTGACATTTAACGAGCCTTGTCACGGAAGGACATAGCACATAGCTGAGACACCGGTGATTTCATTCCCCGGGCCTCTTTTCATGCGTCGGATGGTAGCCGAGGGGGTTATAGTGGGTAAAAATCATACATAACCCACTAACGTGAAAGTTTAGGGTATCTTTTGAAGATTTCACCCTCGAAAAAAGGAAAATTAATTGGTCTAATACTTTAAAATCACATGAACAGTTAGATACCTTTTGCCATATGTTAGAGGTACTGATAAAATAAAAGTTTATCTACATGCGTATTTTTTTTTATTGTTTAAATGTGTATGAGGTTTAGGTTACCAAAACATCACTACGTCCAGAGCAGAATTAGGTAATACATAAAAGTTATATTTTTATCATAATTTGTCTTCAAAAAAAAAAAGAAATAATCTTTGCGTCTAAAAGCTTTTAAAAATAGGTATGTATCAAATAACGAATGGATAATCGTCTATTGTTCCCACGTGCTCCTCCTTTCCACTCAAACAAGTTGATGAGTCTGTGGGCATTGTTTTGCCCGCTGCACTCTGCCTTATTGTCTCTCACGTGATAGGTACGCCTTTTGTATGGAATAACGGTGATCACAATATTTTGTTTTGTTCACTAATATACCTTATACAATAGGATATAATAACAGCACATTTTAAAAATCATCCTTTTTGAACCGCCAATTCTATTATGTATTAATGAAAAATGATCAAATTTGACAACCCTGATTATACAAAATGTTTTTTTTGTCAGGATTCTTTTCCGTATTACCTTTGTATGCGCACTGTGAGAAATGATGATTACAATAAATTTACAATCTCCAATACAAAATGTAGTATCCGATCAAACACAGCCTCGAGATTTCTCTATAATGTTCTCGAAGGTGTGTAAAGTCCACACTCACTTCGCCAACGAGACTATGGTATCTATGAGTTGTCTCTATGTGTGAGGAGATCCGAGCCCAGCTGTGGGACAGTTTTGAGTTGAAATCAGAATTATGATATCACACCCCGCACATAACTTAGAATGCTGATGTCCTACTCACTCTACTGTTTACTAACCAACCTTCTCCACCATACCTTCTTTCAGTACCATGTAGTTCCATCGAACAATTCAAATGACGATGGTGTTTTTTTTTTTTCTGAACGGCCAGACTCCATCAAACTTAGTTATTGAACTACAGCCACTCTTATGTTATTTGTGAGTAGATACTACTGCACTCACATTCACTTTCACTCATGGGCGTACTGAGGGGGAAGGGGTGAAGAGGGGTTGAAGTCAGTCTAAGAAAAACTATGACTAATTAGATATAACTATGAATGTCTCCATAACACAGCTAACGATGAAACAATTATTAATTCAATATTATTATAAAGTGTAAACTCATTCATCCCATAATTTATCGCAATAACATTAATATAATAACATTGATCAAATTTTCGCTAATGATTGATTGTATTTGGGTTGATGTCACACTTGTATCATGTACAACATCATATGGAACGCATTTCATGATAAAATAATATGACGATAATTCCAATGTAAATAAATATTATAAATAACAAACAAAGTTATAACGTTGAATTGACAGACTAATTTCATTCACCAAATGTTTTTGATCAAAATTATTATCGGTGTATTCAAAATAATAATATTTGTACACATTTGAGGCCGTCGCCTGTACAAGTGTTCATCAGTAATTGAGGGCAATATAATTAGTGTCAGGGCATATGTACATTAATAAATTACTTCCATCGTACACTTGATGTGAAAATGTTTCATTTTTATAATAGTGTACAAAGAAAAATAGTACGGTAGTCAGAAATAAAAATCACCATTGTTGCTAATTGTATTTGATTACTTAGTCGTATTAGACTTAGAATATTGATTCTAATATTATGGTGGTATATAAGTGGGTCGTAGTATACCTGTAAAGCATTTTTTATATTTAATACATTCCCAACCGTCACTTTATAAGTAAATAGATGTTGCCGCCGGCTTCGCACACGTGTGACAAAAGAACAACAATAAAAAAGCTGTCAATTTCATTCTATCATTGGTTGCCAGGCAACGCGTAGTTGTTAGACACTTCCTTTAATATGGCTGAAATATACATCGTAATGGATTTTCCACGGAAATTAGATTTTCTTTCACGTTAAAAGGTAGCCTATTGTACTCATCGTCCTCCCAACTATCTCCAAACCAAATCATACTATTGCTACGGTCCGTTGAGCCGTGAAAGAAAGACAAACAAACAAACACACTTTCGCATTTATATTAGTATAGATAAATAGCAGTGATAAACTAGTGGTTGAACATTGGTTCCACGAACGTGGGGGCGTGAGTTCAAATCTCGCTTGCTCACTTGCCTCGGTGAAGGAAAATATCGTGAGGAAACCTACATACCTGACAATTCTCCATCATGTTCTCGAATGTATGTGAAGTGTACCAATCTACATTTGGTCAGCGTGGTGGACTAGCCTTTACCCCTGATCTCGTGAGTGGAGACCCGAGCCCAGCAGTGGGACAATGAGTAGTAATGACGATCGATGGATACATCAATTTATTTAAAACTATTCTTAACTTGTGACACCTAGTGTGTATTAAGGGTATAAAAGATCGTTTATCTATTTTTTGGGGTGTAAACATTTTACATCACAATAAGCCAGACAGATGAAACCCTTACCGACATAGAAAAGTATCGTCAGAATTACTACGTGATGGAACGACGTGACGCATTTAATGATCGCCATTCAATTGATACAGTACGTGTGCCTATTCTGTGACTAACGTGACTTAACCCCTATGTGAACAAAGGCTTACACTCCAACACTTGTATTGGAATTCACTTGGGCATAAGTAACCAGGTGAAAGGATATACTTAAGTACTTACTTGGTGATTAGGGAGTTTCTTTGGCCGTGTCTTTTACTTAATGATAAAGTGTATATGTAAAACGATGGATATCAAAAATTATGTTCATGAGTGTATTGAAAAAATAATCTATAGTATATATTTTTACAATTTAATTTTTATCAATAAAAGATTAATTTATAAAACGATTC
>DWPA01006489.1:0-10956 GCA_018251375.1 Calpodes ethlius
AGCGGTTATTTCAATTTAACAAACAGACACTGCAATTTTATTTATATGCATAGATTTATTGTGTGTTACATAAGTGGATATTTTGAATATTTTTCTACGTCATGATTATATCTAGTATAATATTTAGTCCCTTTATGTTTCACCTTTAGTTTCATGAATAAAATATAAATATTTTAATAATAAAAATTACACGAAACAACAAAACGTCGTTCTTTCTTCGGTATATTATTATAAACCTTTCCTGTAATAATTCTCCCGACGTATCATAAACAATGTAAATAGGGAGTTATAGGTGCCCATAAGGTAACGTGCCTGGAATTGATAAATGCTGTCATTCTTTCTCAAAGTTAACGATAACGCTATTTGGACGTTAGAGGTATTAAAGTGAGTAATCGCAAACGTAAAACATTTGGAGATGTGCAAGCTATTTAAAAGAGCAATACGATACTTTAATTTTTTAAATTATAACGTCTTATAAATTGATGAACACTGGCTGCATTCACAAAAAACATGACTCATTGTCAAATTTCGCCTGAGCCGAGTGTGCAAGCGAGACCGTGGAACAAGCGATAGAGAGGCACGATCTCGATTGGCCTAAATGTCAGCGGCTTGTGATGCATCTATCTCTCTTCCACTCCATCGGTCGATGCTTCCGAGTAGAAGACAGTAGCAGCATATAATTTACACGTAAACTGTTTAAAAAGTAAGGTGAAAACTTGTTAAAAAAAAAATTTCAATTAACTACTAACTCATGAAAAAATTTTCCGCCTTTAGGGAATATTGTTTAAAATAAGATTGAGAACCTATGAATGTTAGGAAATCCGGAAAGATGCTAATGAGTTCGTAACTAGGTCAGATAGAAAAATAATGCGCTAAAATTTTTTAAGTTTTCCTTAGAATTATTTATGCTTTCATTTACGATTGTGTCACTTTTCGATAGTTTTTCTTTATGTGATCACAGATAAATTAACAGGGCAGGCGCTTCAATTTTATTAATGGGATTAGGTATATAATTTTACAAAATTATTATTACGAATTTTTAAAAAAAACAACAGGGTGTTTTTGTATATTAGAGTAAATTGCTAACAAACTCACGGAAGTTAATGGACACAAGTATAATAAAATTGTGTATTAGCGAAAATCAGATGTATAACCCTTCTCAACGTCGACGTTCCTTCATTACATTACGGCCAAGCCAGCCTACTCCTCGTGGTTACGCCTACGCAACGTAAATATGAAGTTATGGCGCCCATAGGATTTCCCGCTGACTAAATTGTTAAATGTTATATTACAGTACACTGAGAATACATGCGTGTTTTCTTACTATATAAGCATGAAGTAGGTATACTAGGACTGTGTTATTCATAAGCAACGCAGCCGTGAAATGATGGCACTGTGATTTGTACCTATAATTATTATAAGCGCGTGGTATTCAAACTCAGAGCCTTAGACCTCTTTTACTGGAGGCCAAAGTTAATCCTGTGAACGTATTTGGTTTGACAGTCAGCTTATGACTTTGAATGCTTCGGAAGGTTCATCAAATATTGTTTTTGTGTCGGTAAATCATTGTCAAAATAAATAAGACTGGTAGAACGGCTCATTGCTCTTAATTGTAAAAACCGAAAATATTATTCTTAGTATAAGGTTAATTGCTAACCGATGGATGGGCGGCGAAAAGACTCATTTAATGGCCATCTAAGTTCAACCTAAATTGCTTGAACATAGGATAGAAATTGAATAAATAGTATTAGAACATTCGCAGATATCTAAAAAAGCGATTGGTTTATTTTCTACTTTTCTAATTTCCGACTTATATTAGAGCATTTTTAGTTGAACTTAGTTTGTCATGAAATTAGTCTATTCACTGGTAATCCCTTAGTATGTGCTGACCCTATAAGTTATACAAATTATTAAAATATTTGTGTTATACCTATTATTCACTATTATCATCATTATTATACACGCAAAATATAGACACAAGTGAAAAAAAAACACACGATTGGTTTCAATATCAAAATATACCATTTTATGTTACGCAGTCCTCTTATTACATAATTAAATCATTGCTAGTATTTACTCCCGTTAACTATTAATAAAAAATCAAATAAAAACACTGTATAGAAAAATCACAAACGCATTTAAATGTATGTTTTTTGCAAACAAGTTTTTGTTTATTTGTTTCTGGCTTTATGTAAACATTGAATGGGAATTTTAATATTACGTGAGCGCCGTTTGTCTGTATAACCAAATAACAAACTTGCCCATAAATGAATTGCTAGAGGTCTGTTTATCTTTATGAATACGTGAATAGCTGAGTTATATTTTTCTTTCTGCATACACTGTATGTTGAAAATAGTTACCAAAGGGACACAGGAATGGCAAATAAGAAAATAATTTAAATTTAAAAATTACGAATGTGAATTAAGTTAGTTCCTATCCATAGTTTCGTATACCTATATGAAAATAAAATGGAAAAGTAAAAATCTCAGTCTTCGTATACATACTATCCTACAGTAGATATTTTGATCTAATGATTTTTTAAACATTTTTATTATCATATTTATCACAGAGTCGTAAAGTAATACATACTAATGTTTATTATTAATTTCAACGTGTTTTTTACACACTTATTGTACTCAATGTGTTTGTTTATATGTGTGTATATAGGTACCTGAATTTTGTTATCGATATTTGAACCACTTCTTGAACTCATTTCAAATGACAATATAATAATTTGAAACCGTTGACTTGATAATTATAATGGTGGATCTGAAAGGTGGCCATAGAAACTCCAAAATAAAACGACACAACCCTTATCGAGTTTGGACTTGTTTCATTAGTATTGACGAGTACTTTTATCCCATATAGTAACCAGGGTCTGATTAACGAAAGTACTTACAGATACTTAATGGCGCTCGACAAAAGTTAAAGTACTACGTGTGCACTTACAATGTTAGTAAAAACTGAAGATTCTACACTTAGTCACTCCCTTCGGTAGATAGAGAGGGTCACACCGTGACCCATCACGTTTATGTCTGTTCATACGTTATTAGACAGGGGAAAATGGAAAAAGGAGTACGTAAATGATGAATAGCACTAGCAGTTACTAACAAGTTACTAACATTAACATTGACAGAAAAGTTCAGTTCATAATATTTTATCTATCTATTATCCTAAAGGTGCTTGCCTAGTAACTGACAAAAAGTCAATGTTTGTTACTATTTCACCTACTAACGTATCCAGAACCGTTATTGAAATATATTATTAAAATGGGTCATATACAGAAATCACAGATTTAGCAGTCTATGAGTAGGGGTGTTTTAAGGTAAAATAAAGAATACAAAAAAATGTTTGTCGAATTTAAATAATTAAATATCATTATAATGTATTTTATTTCGTATTGAAGTTGGTTGAACACCTACCTCTTCCTAGAATAAACTGTGAAATATTTCATCATGTTTAAACTGTAATTTGAAAAACCTAATATTAAATTCTTCTTTCTTGGCGTCAATGACACATTTTTATAATTTTCCACGAAGTAGTTCGTTCGCTTGATTATGAGTTATTGAAGTAAAATAAACGGAAATGAAATTGACAATGTTTTAAATATCATTTTCAATGTTAATAAAAGTAAATTTTAATACAATATATCAGTAATTTTAATATGGTTTAGTTCTTGTAAATATATGTACTCCTTTGTTCACTTCAATTCAGCATGCTAACAAAGATAAAATAACATTTTTTTTAGGAAAAATACGTTTTAAACATATTTATTCTATGGGTATTATCCTAAAAGTTGCAGAGAGACGAATTTTAGTTATGATAATATTATATGGATAAAGTAACAAAATATGCATAACTTTAGAGAAGTTTCAAAACTAATACGAGATATTTGTGGATGTAGAATAAAATATATATCCCTATACTCTTTAGTAATGACATAATTAAAGGTGGTGGGACCCATGAATGGTTCGCCCGTGGAGGTACCATCATATCACCGATTTCTACCATGTAATAATAGTTTTATAGCAATGTTCGGATCTAACAATTGCTCCAGGTCGCGCCAGGTTGCGGTTATACATGAAGCGATCATTTACCATCAGGAAGAGCAACGCATTTGTCATAAACTTCGAGTGGGACAATTTAGTAACAATTACTAACTAGCCGATTATTAATACTTTCTGAAAGGACTAATCTTCACTAACACGCCTAACATCCACGGTTCTCTTACTTAAGAATAATAACTAATATTCTAACTAACACCTAATACAAACATGACTTACTAACTGACTACAGTCCTTTCTACAGTTCTATTTGACTTTCCAAACCGATGTATAAAGATATGCCGAAGCCATCCGCCCATGAAGGCTGTAGGGGATAGTGGCACTGCAAGCTTGTTTTTTAATTTTGATCTCACAACATAACATTGCCTATTTATAAGTCATATGTATTAGATTAGTAGACGTGATTAGTAAAAAAAAATAGTTTTATTTAAAAGTACATACCTAGGCCGCTATAGGGTATGTACTCATATGTATATATTATTACTAAGTAATATCTCATGCATAAACAACTCAACTATCCTATTTGACTACATCTGCATCTGAGACTGATATTTGGTTGAAATTGGAGTGTCATTTCGAAATGGCGGTACTCGGTAAGCGGGTTGCCTTGTGCGCCCCTAGAGGGCATATTGGACGCAATCTGCGATACCTGACTTGGCTGGGAATTTCATTATAGGCTATTGACTGTTCATGACGAGATTGTAGATTGAAGCGCGATTTCACTGTGTCATGTTTATCGGGAAAGACTATAAAGGGGTAAAGTCACCATAAAATGCAATTTACAAGCTGCACACATGCGATGCCATAAATGCATTTGAACGTGATTAAAAAGCAAAATTTTATGAGTTTTATACTGTACGAATATCTACAGTTGAATCGTGTGAAAGAGAAGTAGTTAGAAATGAGGTAGGGGAAGAGAGTCGATTTCAAATAACTAGGTTATGACTACGCATAAAATTTCTATGCTTGGTTGTGTTATGATTGTGAAGGGTTGGCTTGTGGTTCTAGCATATTCGTGTGGTATGTATGGCGTTATTCCGCTTATTTAAGTCACGTAACATGTGATAGGTATATATATTGTTTTCATTTAAGCGTTCCACCTGACGGTAACTGGCTACTCCGCCCTTGTCCGCATCAATGATGACAATAACGCATCAATGATGAATTTCCAATTAAGAAATAAGAGAAAACTAAGATAGACATCAAATATGACTATTTTCCTTACTAAATAATATATAAGATATGGAATTTTTTAAGACGACAACTTCGTTTATATTCCTTTGAATTATATTCAAACAATTTTTACTACGAATGCGTATTTTCACGAGTTAAATTTAGACTTCTAAAGTGTTTGATAAATTGAGGCGTAACTTACTATACTTCCCTGACTTTACGACCATTAGAAGAACTTTCTAATAGCTTCATGACCAACTTTCTACTCTAACTTTATCTTGTCTCTATCCATTAAGTTCACCTCTAACTATAATATACCAGTAGACAAGGCTCGTGGGCTGAAGTAGAAATTAAAACTATTTTTTTAGCCGTCAATGTTGGTAATACCTTTGAAGTCATTGATTTATATGTATACTAGCTGAACCCTGCGCGCGTTGCTACGCCATTACGAGCTGCCACAGAAATATATGAAATTAATTGGAATTACAGTGGCGCCACCTATCGAAATTTGGTCGTACCAACTTAGAAACCTTTGTGGGCTCACACAACAACTTTGCTAAAGATCATCACCAGATGAAATGTATTGTTCACGATTCTATAAAAGAAAGAAGATATAGTCTGCTCAGTTGCCTGTTATTAATATAAAACATTTTTCCTTGAGAACAGGCCACAAGAACTTCTCAAAAGATACATTATTTTACACCAATAATTTCTAAAACACAAACGGTGTCCTAAAAGAAACGTTTATGAGTCGAAGCTTCGTATAAATTATTTGCTAGCTTAATTATTTAACTTAGTTTGAAATAAGGTAGTTTTACAAGTGTTAAATCTAAAACTTGTTTATCCGCAAAATCAAAAGGACGTAACGTTCTAATTCAGAAACTGTATAGAACTAGAGTTGTTGAGAATTAGATTCGAGTTCGCTAATTCAATCCTCGTTTTGCACTAACTCAGTATGACAACTTAGTACGGATAAACTGGTAATAGAATGAAAAGTTCCTGAGACGTTAACACTTTCGAATCCGTTAGTAAGGAAAGGTACGATTTACTACCTCGCACCGAATGGGGGAAAACTTTGCACTTGGCTTACTCTACCAACAGACGTAATGACCCAAGTTCTGTGTTTTTCTTGTCCCCGCTTGTTTTACAATGTCACAATACTAATCCTGTCGTCTTGGTAACAGGGTTTTATGTCTCATGAAGTAAAGAACGAACATTTCTTAGAACAACTAACACAGACTTGTTGATACGAAACTGTTTTATTATAATCGGTCTTCAAACATTTCAGTCTAAGTAGTGCCTACACTAATACCGGTATTTTCATTAAATTAGTAAATACAGTTTTTCTTCTCATTTTATTGTTATTAATTTTAAAGTCGGCTCATAATTTTGTTTTATATTTTATCTCTAAAACATTAGATTACATAAAAATGCTAGTAGATTTTCTATTGTTCTCGAATAATTTATTAATGACAGGGAAAATCTTTATTAGTATACCGTTATAGACGACATTATTTTAATTCAATGTATAATATTCGAGCGTAGTGTAAGCATTGAAACCCTAGGTAGCTTTAAAGCCAAAGGTTTAAGACTACGCGTAAAGTTACAGATTTAATGTGACATCTGACTTCCGCTTTAGTTAAGTTCGAAATCTTTTGTACAATCTTATATCTGTTTATTTACTAGTAACATAAAAGTTTATTTACTAGTTTGTTTGTTTACTAGTAACATTCTTATCTATGTTTATATTAAAGATAGATAAAGAAAAATGAAGGTTAAGCTATAGTGTAGTGCAAAATCATGTTATTGGCCTTTTAAAAAGCTTTTATTTAACTTGCAACGTTTCTTAGACTGTTAGTTTTATATTCTGTTTGTATACGAACACGTAATATCGTATACGTATCGTATATGTATACGTAAAATCTAGCAAGCCTAATTGGAACTACTTCTAATACTACGTAGCTGAAATATTATACATCGCTTTAGTTTCGATGACAATGCATTTTAATGATAAGATGACTTGATACTATACTTAGGGTTGGCTCTAAATGAGAACTCCTCAATGACCAATAGCACTGTTAATTAATTTAATTATTGCATATTAAAAGCATTGTTTTTCTAAAACTATTAATTTATTTATGGCTTTACAGAATTGACGCATAAAAATATTTTAACATACATTTTTTTAATCATATATGATACACCCTAATTATTATAAATATGGAAGCCGGTTGCCACTCAAATCACCGGAGGTGCCTCTCGACTCGATCAAAGTTCGACTCCTTTACGATTCAAGTGGCCTCCAAGCTCTGTCTGAATGCCTTGTTACAGACGAATAACATTTCTTAGTATTTATTAATATTTACCCATTTACAAAGAACCCTTATTAGGTTAAAAATGTTGGTTAGTTTGTAGATAATACCTACAATCAATATTAATTGCTATTAATTTGTAACAAGCATTTATTAATTCGAGTTTCCTAATTCTACGGATCAGATACTTGTTCATTAATTTTAATGAGGCTTATACCTGTAATCAGAATTCAGTTATAATCATAATAAAAATTAGGAAAATATGAATTTGCATGTTTCGAAGATTTCTTTATACTCTTATTATATTTGTTTATTAATCCTTACAAGTACTTACAATAAAAAAAATGAGCATCAATATAATGAAATAAAATTAAACACTGTTTTTTCATGAAACACACGGTTTTATTAATTTATCCACAATTTACAGCGCAATTTCACGACCGTAAACGGTCGGACACATTCATTTGTTTTTAACGGTGAACGCTGACGTTTGTAGCGCTGTGTGTATTTACATACTTTGAACGTTGCGGCTCATAGCTCTTCCTAAAACTTGTCAATAGCTAGCAAATAAATAGTAAAAAACGGAAAAAAATTTTTTCGCAGTTCTAATACACTAAACATGTAAATACTCTCTCTCGCTCTCTCTATAAAGGTCAAGAGTGAGACACGTGCAGTAATAGGTATAAAACATTCTGAATCACAGAATGTCAGCGGGATAAAGGAACAAAGATTTAGTCCCAATATCTCCAAGGATAGGAAGCTTTATCGTCGAAGTAAAATCATCAAGCTATAATTCATTAAACATTAACTACAAAATCAGTTGATATTAAAAAAATATTCAATATACCTATTGCTCCCTCGTTTGCCATCAAGTAATATAGAAAAATAAATGGCTATTAATTTTATTATAACAACAATATTTGAATCACGAGTAATCAATCTAAGCCCCATGAACATTCTACGAATAGGAATGTTGTTACGGGTTGTTAAAACCCACCCTACCTGCGCCTGCCATGTGTAATGGAGCAAACTGGTAAACTATAAATTTCCCTACCCCTCCTAAAAGGATAATCACACAAACAACTCGGTAGCGAATGAAAATTTAGAGTCCCTCTGCGTTGTCCTAATTGATGTAACATACTGCCTTGTGGAGGTCCTCACACAACTTTCGGAGATAACGCGAGGAAGAAATAAACGTAACATACTCCGTATATTTCATTAACACTGTTTATTATAAAAAAAAAATATATATGTTCAAAATTCATAAAATAAATCCAGTCACTTGCAAAAAGTATGTCCCGATAATATGACACAAAATAAATCATGCCATTTTAGCGTTTAAAGTGAAAAAATTTACAAAACAAATTTACAAAATATATTTGAGATAATAATATTTATTTAGTTAATTAATATTGCTATTTCCAGAACTTATGGCATCAGAACGGGCTTATGATAAACGAAGCAACTAACTTTAATATCTGTAACTATGCATCAATGTAACATTGTCACGTTAAAATATCACGTTTCAAACATCAACAAGGTTCACAAAATATCCCTTTCGGTAGGAACACAAGGCTGCAATCGATTCCATTTATCGACACTTGGGTAAACTTGTAACTACGGACCCTACTGTTAAATATTTTATGGGCTTTCAGCCCGCCAAAAATCAATTTAAGACATGAACTTAAATAAAAGAAAGGGTCGCTTATCTTTTCTGCGCAGCTGTGCCGAGACAACAGCTGAGACGATGGTTCTAGAATTGTATGATTTTTATGAAAATTAGTACCTATCTATAAACTTCGTTTTGTTTTTCGGTTCTAAACTGCTTTTTGTTAAATCCTTTCTGCAGCTTCGAGATTCGCAACAAAATGTACTCTGACGGTAAAAATATTAATGGAAGTATTTATTAACGCAAAAGATAAAATGATTCTTAATATAATCTCTTTGTCTACGCTCTAGTAGATGCATTTTTTATATTTGTACTCGTATTGCAGTTGGCTTGGTTACAATTTTTTTTTTACTAATAAATCCGATAATTATATCTATATAAATAATTCTATATTTTTTTTTAATATTGTTTCTAATGAGGAGGTTAGGATTTTGATGTGATCGAGTGTGGTTACCATCTAATAGTTATTTATAATATAACTATGCCTTGACACAATTCTAATGATAGATTTAAAGAATTCAATTAAATGGATACGAAAAGGTCAAGTCTGAATTGCATCAATTATAACATTGTATTAACCAGTTAAATGATAATTTAATATATAGCAACATTGTTATAATCTTGTTGTTATTATGTTATTTATCAACGTTTAAAAAACAACAAATACATTGAAAAAATCTTGAAGTTTTTTTTAAATAACATTATAACAATTTTAAATAGACTTATTTTCTCTTTTTATTTTTAAATCGGGAATAGTATACAATAGCACAGTATTAATACAATTTAAAGACTTGTGATATTACAAAAAAAGATAATTATTCATTTGTTGCTGAATTAGAACCATGTCTTTCTATACAAAATTAAAATTTGACATATCGTTTTAGTTCCGATGACAATGCATCTTTATAATAAGTAAGAACTGCATATCAGGTCAGGACTTGCCTCCAAACTCCAAATGAGCTCCTCAATGGTGAACAGGACGCTTATTATTTTTTTTGCAGTATAGGAGCGTGTTTTTAGTTTTTTTTTACCAATAATTTATTGTCATTAACTCTTTAGTTAAATTTTTTTTAAGTTTTAATTAAACATAAAAATTATCATATTTACAGTTTTATTTCAGACGATTGTAATATTATCTTGAAGTATAATATATAAGAACAGAGGAAATACCTACACTAACGTTGTTTTAATGTACATTGTTATTTATTTACCTCAGTTATACACTATATACGTATATTATTAATCTATGGTTTAAAGCAGAACGTGTATAGAGCGTCCTGAGCTGCGGTCACTTGCTCGCACGATATGCAGAGCAGTGCTCTATGTTCTTTATCTACTCTGTGCCGGCTGTGTGAGTAGTTACTCTCTGCTCTAAAGTAAAAAGCGAGAAGTACTGTGCACCGCGCGCGATTTTGTCTAGTAACCCCCCATGTAAATATTATTAGGGTAAACCTACAGTTTCTTTACACTGACCTTAGATTTGTTGTTTTATAGATCAGAAAAACAGTTGCACAAAGCTGTGAAAGCATTAATAACTAATAGTTATACAGAACCTTTATAATAAGTTATGTACTTATAGGGAAATAAAAAACCTATAGTATAAGCAATATTCATGTTAAAGTCGCACAGACCACAGGCATTCATTCCAAAAACATATATTTTTACTCTAAAAGTTAAAAACGTCTGCTTAGGACTATAGGGGTTTCTAAACATATTCCATGTACAGATTTAATGTCCT
>DWPA01006490.1:0-10956 GCA_018251375.1 Calpodes ethlius
CACTAACATCCGTGACCGGGGAATAAATATTTAACTGTCACAGAGATGTCTGCCCCGGCCGGGAATCGAATCCAGGACCACTCGCTTCGCAGGCGGGGTCTCTACCAACAAAGATACTGGGCCGTCGAAAATATATCAGCCGGATGGTTGAAACCATTTTATTCAATTTGTTTTACATCATGACATTAATTATCGTATAGTCAATTAAAAATCATGTCAAAAAATTAAACGCTTTACAAAAAAAGATAAAGTTAAAACGTTCACAGTAGTACAATTACAAAAGTTGAATCGGAATTGAAAAGTTCCATCGGAAAATGTGAATTTCATATGCTTATCAGCCCGGTCGAGAATTAATTGAAACTGGCGATCGATAATTTGGCGGATCGTCCCTCCAACGATCGTGCGTCCAATGATTAATCAATTCACTCATTTATTCGCCGCGCAATGTAAATAAAACCGTTTAAACCGCCGCGGAATTGCGATTTTATTAACGATCGCGGATTCTGGTGGGAGCCGATTTCGGCGATGAAATTGAATTCATCGGTCGGTGTTGTGCTATTGTACAACGGGGAAGAGAACTTCAGGTACTTCATTGTAGAATTTTATGTTTTGGATTTGGGTTTCCGTATTACATAAAATCGAGTTTCATTCCGCGTTCTCTGTCTGTTTGTTCTTGACATAGAGTTATAACGCTAAGACGGTGAGTTTCATAATATCATGTAGGCTTAAAGTTAAGTATAATTTCAGTTACACGAAAATAATGCACAACTGAATTGTATCTCATGTTTTTTTTTCAAAAATACATTGCCCAAACATATTTGTTTTCAAAGATTTCCTCATAGCGTCTATTCATACATTATATAAATATACGTAAACAATTTATTTTAGATCGTAATCAATTCATTTAAAACGAATATACATCATTAAATGGCTATCTTAGGAGTTATTGGAAATAAAACTTTCAAACGGCTAGCAACTTGATGTCACCGGCTCGGACCAGGCGAAGTTGAAGCGGGCAACATATTAAATACTAATTCATAAAAAACGAAATCTCAACTAAAATAAATACGAAACAATTTCCAATTATTTATAAAAAAAATTAAATCCGATCTCATTTTCATTACGGCCACCTCAGCTACTACCCACACGAAATTTAATACTAACGTAAATTTAAATCGAAAACATTCACAGCCACGTACCTATTAAGAAATTAATTAAGTTTCAACACTGAAAGTTAATTTCGTACAGCCCTTTAGTAAGTGGCGTGTGAAACATGCCTAAGTCCCGTAATTCTCCCACAATGTCTCGCGCGGCCAAATGTTTGCGCCAAAGTTAATTTGAACGAGGTTATAACGTAGGGACACGGTTATGTACATGCACGCTTATAGTAAATTGTGGATTACTTCGTTTTGATATCGGTCGGTGTTGAATACAGGATGTAACGATCGATTGATGCTTCCAAATTTAAAAAATATCCCGAGTGCGAAGATTTTACTACAGAAAATCATCACGAATTGATGTTTTATGTCATAATTAAACTTAAGTTATAGCGCTTTGTATGTTGGTATATATATACTCTATGGAGTTTGGTTACCCACGGTTCACATTATTTTTCACTACGTACCTCTAGCCAGTATGAAACAGTAGGTATTTTTCTGTATATAATCTGTGCTGGAAGTCGTCTTATAAATGAAAATGGCATTTGAGTTTAGAGTGCAAATATTTAGATATCATTTATAAAGAATTCGCTAAAAAGTAAATGTAATTTTGAGAGTATAGTCTTAAAATAGATTTTTAATTAAGTACTGCCTAAACACTTACCCTTATAGTTTTTTAATTAATTTTTATAACAAGAATATGGATAAGTAAAAATATTAACATTCATATTGTAGTTACAAATATAAAATAACCTTAATCAATACTTTACAAAAAAATACCAAAATATCAACACAAAAAGACCAAAAATCAGTAATTTACAGAAATAAGAGAAACTTAAGAAAATAGTCCAACTTTGTCTGTAAACCTAATTTGGTTTATAGTCTCACACAACGAGCCCCCGTTTACGAAGTCTGGCACACAGTTAAACGAAAAACATTTCAAAGCAGTTCACCGCGCACTGAAACAGCAAATCGCTCCTCGCTCAGCCCAAAACCTCACCAAGTTTCGCGGTGTAAATGGTTCCGTTAATTAATTTAATTAAATCGAGGGCCTCACGTCGCGGATTTATCAAAGCCGAGTGTTTACGTTGTGTGTGTGTCGGCTCACACGTACATTGTTGGAGCCGCGGGACAGCAGTGGGCGGGGAATAGTTAGTTGCACGACTACAACCGATTAATGACCCAGGGGAAACTGTTCCTTCTCACATTTAACCAAGTTTGGAGCGTACTTCATCTTGCTGGTTAACATGCTAATAACAGGGTAACTTCCAAAGGGTGTTGAATCACGTCTCTCATCGGCATATAGGTAAAAAGGTACTTTCCTTCTTTGAAGTTAGTTAAAATTCAATCATAATTAATATACAAATTTTCATCACAGAAGAACAACGAGAAGAAAACTGACACATCGACCAAATGAACATTGGTAGATTACATATCTTCACAAGGATTATGAATAACTTTCAAATATGTACATTTCATAGCGATATTAGATACTTTCCTCGGAAAATAAAGTTTGTTTTTACTTCAACGGCAAAGTCTATTGTTGAAAATGTCGTTCCATAATCGACTTTCAAACGGCAATTTCAAATAAAATATTAGATTTTATTTATATGTCAGCATGTAGATCCTGCATGAACGAGAGTAAAGAATTAATTAAGTAAAGAAGTTATCTTTCATTTGAATTATACATTTTATCAGTGTCGCAAAAAATGTAAATTTCGTAGATTAAGAGGAAGTAGTTGTAATTCAGCTGGCAATATATGACTCAAACAAACAGTATAACAAACTAATAAAAAAAAATCAAATTAAATAGAAGCTTTTAAAAAATTACAAGAGCACCATTGTCGGTAAAATCTGGTCCGCTACATGTTTTTGTACCGAATACCTGACCGGCTCAAAAGAATTCCTAGTATCCGCTTTGTATCCGCCGCGTTTAATATTCGCGCCCGCGGATTTAATAATGCGCTGTTTGAAACAATGCGGAGTTCGCGGATTTAATTGTGGCATACTTGGAGTGTGTTTCACTCTTGGAGCGAAGTATTAAAATTAAATGTGTGTTTGGTTAATAAAATATTAGGAGCGATTAAGTATTTGAAATGTATTGTAACGTGTATACATAAAATCCGTAGGATTCACGTACGGTTTGCCCCAGGAAGGTATCACCTTCTGATCCATTTCTGCGGTGTAATAATTGTCTTATAGAAATTGTGTTCCCAATCTTATACTGGTAGATTTGGCCATTTGGGGGACCGTTAGGGGTTCGCGTATGAATTCATCATCATCGTCGTCACAATCTATAACTGCTGAGCCTGGACTCCTCTCACAATATGAGTGGTCCAGGTCATAGTCCACAACGCTATCAAAGTGCGAGTTAGCAAACTTCACACGCTTCACACATAGAGAAGTGTAGCATTCCTCAGGTTCTTGTCCTGCCCCGAAGCAAATGTTAAGTAACTTATAATATGCGCATAACTTGAAAATCCAACTGCTGAATATAATATTAGATGATGCGTACGATCTTCATCCTATGATCGCCCTCAAAACCAGTTACAAGAACATAAAATAATAAAGCATCTCCTGATTATTTAAGCAGAAATAATCTGACGTCAAACTTGATGGTGCAGACACAGAACTTTCGCAAACACAGAACTCTCCCATCACCATCAATCTTGTCATGCACGCTCACTGGCTCTCTCGTAGTTCGGATTTTTACGACGTCTTTAATTTGATCCTTGGAGGTGCTGAAATATCACTGGGGCCGCAGGTCGTGTTTCTTTAGGCGTGTAAAGGCATCAAGAGATGAATGAAAGGAAATAAGGCTTTTTTGTTAGTGCGAGTGTATTGTTGCAGGCAGTAAATACAGAAATAAGGCCCTTTAACTTACTTCTTCGTTTTGGGCATAATACATACAACTGGACTTGAAATAACGGTACCTGTCCAATCGTAGCTTTTCCATGAATTTTATTTTTAATCATTTGATTTAAACAACATGACAATTAGTGCATGCTTTTTGAGATTATAGATTTCCAGATGGACAGAAACGACCAATTCTACTTATGTTTATATTCTGCACATTAATGCAGTAATGATTTCGTATTTCTGACCTAAAACAATCACAAATATATACTAATATTACAAATGCAAAAGTGTGCTTTTTTGAACTTTTTTCACCACGCAGCGGAGCGTTATAATGATTATTGTTTTGGAGATGGTTTGGAGGACGATGAGTACTATGGGCTACTTTTACCGAAAAAGAACATCACATATTTGTAGAAAAATCCATTGCTATGTTCATTCAGCCAAATTGAAGGAAGCGTTTAACAAAAAGCGTTACTTGGTAACCATCGATAGAAAGTAATTGACAACATTTTATTGCCATTCTTTTCTCAAACGCGGGCGGAGCCGCGGGCAACATATAGTATTTAATAATAGATTATGTATCTACAATTATATTTTGCATCATTTTTTTATCCCTTTCTGATCCTCTTTTCCCAGCCAGGCGAGTTATCACATTGCTATGTTGATGTTAACGAGGAACGAATACCAGTTATCAGTTCCTTATACCACTTAGGTGGCAGTCAGTAATTTACATAAAAAGCATCCCTCATCTATTCTCCCGCTGTAGCAAAACTATCGTAAGCCAAAACTCCGTTTCAACAGAGCGGTTGTATGAAGATACCGTGTTCAATTTCCGATAACAATATTTATGGGTTTGCTCGTCTCTGTCTGCCTGCGCTGATTTATGCGAATGTAGATATACCGTCATCAATATCCTTTCGGGGCGATATTTAGCATCAGACGTAATCAATGGTATTCTGTAAGCATGTTTATGTAAATAGACAAACGAACAGACGAGTCTGATTGTAAATAATCATTGTTGGACATGCGCATCAATAACATCATAGGTCCATGGAGGCGTTGGCGGTGGTGATAGAAAGAGAGAACTAGATCTTGAGCCCGCAGTCGAAACAAAAGTTTCTAGAAGGCTGACTTGGGTTAGAGGATGAAAGGTAGCCAGGTTCAAGGAAACAGTTATACCAAGAATAGTACTGATGACTTCATTATAATTTGGTAACTTCTCACTACTTAATATATCTGCACGTTATGGTCAATATTTTAGGTCGACCCAATAAAGTCAACACGTCATGCTACAAAAACTTTATATTCACTATTAATTTAACCGTTGTCAAGCATAAATGTAAGTAACAAATTTGTTGAATATTTTTCTAGTTAGTGCAGAAAAAAATCGACGATTAAATATCAAAAAAATATTAAATATGACATTGTTTGACACACTGACATTATTTACTGCCATTATCCATCCATCCATTTAATGTATCCATCCAACTATCACCCATTCATTAGCTACCTAGATAAAAAAAAATGACGTCTACAAGAAGTCCTACTACTATTTTTTTCTTAAAATCATTATATTACCAATCGCGCCTGATGTGTCACGATGCTCTTTATCTCTCAGGGCCACTACTGACACAGGGCCACATTTCCAAAATTTATATTTATAACCTTAATACACGACAATAAGGCCCAAGGAGTATTCAGTAAACCTATTAATCATCCTAGTGAGTGATTAGTGCGTCAAGCGCTCACGGTATTGGATATGAAATTGGGGCCCAACGTATTGTGTGTAACATGATTGACGTTCTCAAGTTTTACCTATTATGAGCGTAGTTAATAACTAGGGGTGTTGCGTTGTTGGAAAAGGGTCAATATTCACTTATCATGTAAATGAGTTATGAGCTTCGTCACGGCTCGTGTGTAGTACAGTGAATTATAGTATATCACTTTGGGTCTAAATACTTGTACCTGCATGAAACAAGCCGTTACAACGTATGAAATGATGTAAGTATCATTTATGAAAGATTATTTAATGTTTGCTAGTTTGTTAGTATGTTTGTATGTGTCAAAACTCTCAAGCTGAATTAAAACTAGTCGTAATTTGACAAATTGCTTTAGTTCCTATGAAAATACAATTTTGATAAGTATACTTTATTTAGGAATGGCTCCTCACGATGGAACTCGTCAATGGTTAACCGTGTACTAGCTAAATTATTTGCAGTCTGCTTTCTTTTTATTTCTCTGTGAGACTCCGTGTACATACGGGGATTATAAACGTCACCCTGTTAGGTACTTTATTTTCAATGTGGATTATTTCTTTTAGTAGAAGTGGCGTTAAAAAAGATCAATTTATCATAATTGTTGATAAAGTATCCAATTATATATAAATATTGTATGATTAGACAAAGAACTCGCAGATATCCTAAGAGCAAGTGCAGAAATAACTAAAAATGGCCGCCTGAACCTAACCTAATCTCCGAGGCAATTACAAAAATTAACACAAAACCCGCAATCTCGCAAATGATTCCGGACCTCCTTATTGGATTCCCGGGGGCGTGGCCTCTATTGTTAATCACGCCGGGATTACCGATGTCCCGGGATGGCCGCGGGATTATATGGGATGACGTCTTGTTTATTTAGTTGCGCAATTTTTCCTCTTTCGTTGAGTGGAGGGACCGGGATGATGAGAGAGATTGATTCCCCGAGGCATTGTTTTTACGCTCGTGAAGATGGCGCGCTGGGTTTATTGAGATGGGTTTTGTGGGTTTTCGGACTTAGATGTTTATTTTCTTAAGGAATCGTTTTAATGAAAAGTGGTTTGCAAATTCTATAGTAGATAAGTTGCATCACTTCGCTCCAATAAGCGATACGAAATTGCTACAGTCTTATTTGAAACTTGGTACAATTCATTCAAATTCACTGACCAACTGGAAAAAGGCTTGGTGTCTTCACCTTTGGAAATTTGACAGCACATGGAGACTCCTTCAACGTATATCCAGGTCACAGAGCTTACAAAGAATGCCGCCTGTAGTAAAATCTTTAATGCTTATTCTGGTTTGGTAGCAGACCTCTATTAGTTAGTATCATTTAAAACGAGCTTAATGGACTACTCGCCCACACTACGGTCGTTTAAATCAGCTGGAGCTCACGTGTGAACTAAACTACACGGCGCAGAAAGCATTGCCCCTTGCACGTTATGACCCCGGCATAGAAAACAAAAATACAACAAAACTCAACCTCGTATAGGATCAGAACTATGTTTTCATAAAAATTTGATCAATTAATATATTTATGATGTAGGTATATCTAGTAATATGTTTGATGAAGAGAGCAGAAGAGTAGAAAATATAATAAACATTAAAAATACAATCGAATTAAAAACTTCGTCCGTAATATGTTTGATAAAATATGTTTCCATAATTTGATGACCCCGTAGCCTAGATGGTAGTGACCCTGCCTGCGAAGCGAGGGGTCCTGGGTTCGATTCCCGGCCGGGGCAGATATTTATGTGACATATAAATATTTGTTCTCAGGTCATGGGTGTTAGTGATGTGTTTTTTTTGTTGTCCATGCCATTCGCGACACAGGGGGGCTTAATGCGGGGGTATGTATGTTGCAGCATTTAAAAAAAAATAAAGAATTTTTACAGCAATAACAATTATGTGTCATGATTTTTGTGTCGTTGGTACAATTTATAAGCTGAATCTTAAACGTGTAATAATAATAGTAAACTGAAAGCTGAAACCGGATGGCATTGGCGGATGTCTTGCGGTGGATTGCGGAAACAGAGGGTTAGGCAGGTCAAAGGAGACGTGCTTTAGATTGCTTATATAAATATATTTAACGGATTTGTGAACGCTCCATATTTAAAATATTGAAGATTTGTGACAGAATGTTATTTTTCAATTCTATTTCTTCTTTATAATCCCTTTTCCATTTGGCTGGATTTTCATAGATAAAAAAAATGATAGGGATGCTTGACAGATGTACATATATATGTGCATAAAAAATTGCATAAGTTTTTAAATATCTACTTCATTATTCGACAAGTATACGACTAGCTTAACATTATAGATTTTTTTTTAACTGTGCCGTTTTCCTTCCTTTCACGACGAATAATAGATATGGCAAAGTTATAATAGGCGACCCATTAAATTAATTAAACATCCAAAATTACTTTATCTAGTTCGTAAAATATTCAGAATCATTCTCTCTTTTTCATACCGTACCTATATACGAGAATATAAGTCCTATATTCTGAAAATAGTGAGGTATACTCACAAAATACTGCACGGAAGCATCAGAATTCAAATCGATGGGCGAATAATGTGCTTCACTGGATTTGTCACAGTCAATATTTATTGATGCACAAATACAATTTTAGCATTCGGCTATACAAATAAAATAGTATAAAACATAGGCTCAGTGTATGCACAGAGGAAAACAAACGCGTTAGTTTTAATTAAACTTTAGTGTACAGTGCAAAATTACGTTGAAAATGTCAATATGCTTTAACATGCAATAGCGATTGTGTAAATATGAGTAAAATATTTTTATGGTTCCCTACGGTGATAAACACAAAGGTTCCTTGCGTGTCTCTCTGTAATAATAGTTTGGAGAGACGATGGACGTGTGTTGTAAATAAATTGCTTCTGATTTGAAGATAATGTTTGGAGATATATAAGAAAACAAAAGGTTTTGTCAAGTGCTTAACAAAAACACAAGTATTATAAGTTATAGTTTAATAATATTAATTTTCTATTAGAAAAATTAAAGCTTAAAACATGTTTAAAATATCTAAATATAATGAAAATTGAAAACGTGTACATCCCCGGTGGTTTACGGGAAAGCTTAAATGAAAATCCTAATTCAAATAGACGAAAAGTATTCGTAGCTCCATTCCCGACTCTGCGTTATATACTATAAGAATCTAAAAAGATTAGTTAGTGTTTAAATTTTGTTTATCATTCATTTATTTCGGAAAACCTAAGATTTTATTTGAATGTACACAAACGAATTTGCGCATTTTCTACTTTTAACTACGAAATTTTATTAACTTTCTTCTTATGTATAAAAATAGAAATATTGAATAGATTAATTCTTAACCCTCGAATAAAAGTCTTAATATGTATAAAAATAGAAGTTCCTAATCGAATTGACAGATTTCACACACCTTTGAGAACATTATGGACAATTGATGAGTGTGGAGGTTTTTTCACGATGTTTTCCTTCACTGAAGCAAGTCATAATTACCTTGTAATACGCATAAAACGTTTTTGATAATTAGACGTACGTGAAAATTTCGAATATAGATCCCCCCCTGGGGAACATCACCATTCGAACCACTAAGCAATCACTGTGTTTATGAATACACCTTTTTCTATTTTTTTAATCCACTTTCCAACTTCAAAATATTGGGTAATTTATATAATACTACGTAGGGTTAAAGACAAAAAATATGTATTTTGGTGAAAGTACGTTATGTTCAACAGGAATAATTAAAGTTTTTGAATTTGTTATAAAATTGTCGAGCATTCGTAACGAAAACTCCAAATTGCGATCTGTCTTAAAGCAGCTGATGAGCGCTTAAGAGAATGCTGAATATTTATGTTCTGAATTTGCTTAATCATTCTTACTTAAAACACGACTAGTTTCATATAATTATTGTGGAATGACAGAATAAATTAAAGACGCAAATGAAAGTATATTAAATACAGTCAAACTTTAACTTGCTTGAAACATCGGAGCTACCATATATATTAAATAGTTTTTCCCTTTTTACAGTTGCCAGCATTGGTTACTTAATGTAAACTTAATAACTATACCTATATTAAAAATAAAATGCATTATTATATCAATTCAACAATCGTGAATGCGAACGTGGCCAGAGCTTAGTTAAATGGGACATGCTTGAGGCCTCCTTAAGAGGAAAGAACTATATCGTACCATGGGCCATTAGAGGTTTGAAGCCGTTATATATAATAATAAAATTATATAACTAAATACCTAAAAAAGAAGATCATTACATCATTACCATCAAGTTGTAATTAATAACTGATTATTAATTTTTTTAATAATAACTCTCTCTTGATTACTGTTCATTAATGTTTTATATGGTGGATGTTATTCAGGTACATTTTTTTATTGCTATCCGATTTGTATATACGCAATGTAAAGTGTTGTTAGTTATATAATGTTACTGAAAAAAAAACATCTTGGAATTAATAAAGTTGAACACTCCTTCTTTGAAAGTTATTGAAAAGATTTCTCAAATAGATTACGAAGAAACGTGCGCCCTTACCTATTAAATTCTACAAACAGTAATAATCTTACCCCGGGGACGAATAATTTGAAATAATTACACCGTTCTTTAAACCTTGAATAAAGTAGGTATTGTAAGGTTCAATATTCGCGTATTTTTAAGTTTTAATAGGGTGTTACAAATGAGAAAAGCTTCAACTTTGTTACGGAGATTTGAGAATTTTCCAAACATATCATTGTGTAACGTAAGATATTATTATTGAGCGTTCGATTGAATCCCCCTCTAGGGTTGAAAAGATGTCATTAGGAATCCTCATTTTGACATACGTTAGCCGTCTGAAAGAACTTTATACCCATTGTATTTACGAAAGATAAGTGAGGGAAAGGTTAAGGAAATATTGTCATTGTCCGCTATGAACTTCCTATCAAACGGTTTTGTTCGCATCACGGGTCCAGCCCCGAACAAGTAGGTCAACATGCCTTTCCGGTGTTACAGAAGCCGTGATATACCTACAATCGTATACATATATTGGTATATTATTTGTTGCAATAATTGGAAAATATGTTTTTGTTTCATATTATTATTTTTTTTAAACATTATTGAGATGGGCCTGATTAAACAAAATAATCACTAAATAAATAAATACTTAAAGGTTGTGAAATTCTTTCGATGTTACTAGGC
>DWPA01006491.1:0-10956 GCA_018251375.1 Calpodes ethlius
AACTTTTCCATTTTGCCGAAATACGTGAAAGTTCCCGTACCTACTAAACTCTTTTATTCAGAGCTTAATTAATTGATATAATTATATAAATATGACAGTTATTAAACATTTCAATATACTCAAAGTAAATAGTAGATTAAAAAAGTGATTCGTTTAATAATAAAACAAATTCATACTAAAAATACTCTTAATGTTTATATAAATATTTCACAAGTAGACAAAATATGTTCATAAAATATCGTGAGAGGTGAAACAGACTGTCACTCAGACCAATTCCTTTTTGATATAATCTTGAAACCATAGACTTATGACGTCATAGGCGGTTGGTTTATTAGTATCAAGTAGGCACACTAGTGTACACACTAGTATCACATTAGTGAAGCGTAAAACTATGTACGCGTGTTGTTATATCGTGTACTCATGATTGCCAACACGCACACAAGTGTGGGAAATAGTTTTTTTTTCACAATAGAAACTGATACCTAAACGGTAATTATACAGACAATGAGGAAAATTTGTTATTTATATTTACGTGGCTTACCAAGGTAGCCTAAAAAGGCTTCCTTTAAAGGTTACGCATTACGTATATCCATTCTAAGCTTTATTAATCTATGCTTGTAAAAATATTTTTATTCTAACGTTATGAATACGAATGTAATGTACTTGCATTTTTTATGACCAAAATAATCAATTTTAAATTACCTAATCATTGGAAGCTTTGATTGTAACAACTTGATTTAAAGACATCAAATATATCTTTTGTGAATACATTACGACTTGCTTTTAATAAGAAACCAATATTTATAAAATGTACGTAAAATCACAACGAGAAACATATTTTGTTTACGATGACATATTACCAACTATTCCCAGAATATATTAACTTACGTTTTCATTATAGTTTGATGCACTACACCTTCAAATATTTACAGCGACATTTAATTAAAACCTTATAGGATTCTGAGAATATCGCGTTATTTGACGTAAACAGCTACCTACTCGAGAAAAGGACGTTATAAATTATGGTATTGAGTATTACCGTCAGCGTATATTGCAATTATGCAATTAAATCCTCACTCGTCGTAAATCCAGCGTCTAGCTAACATACACAGTTACAGTTGCATTAATTAGAGTATTTATAACTTAATTGTTCACTTACAAGTAGTACTTGAACACGCAACATTGTTTAATAGATATATTCTGTTGACAAATTAGAGCTTCTGTTTTAACTTCATCTTGTACGATGCAAGTAATTGTTGTGTTTTAATGTAGGTTGAATAAAGATTTTCAGTTTTTGACAGGTTGCAGTCCAATTATTACATATGGTCTTAGTTTTGGCTTGATTTCCACATCAATGATGGTAATTGAAATGCTTATTCGGTTATTGGGTGTAAAAATAGCAATTTTGACGACAATTGTAGTTACATGTCCAATCTATCTGAAAATTCGGATTGTAAAGGCGTTAAAATTATCTTAAATACAGTACCAAATACACTCGGAATTGTAAGTTTAGTCTCAGTTAAATTTCTATAAAGACTAGTCCGAGTTTTCCATGCGAAGTTCGACGTGAGCTTGCGTGATCGAACGCAGTTCCGTGCGCCGTCGTTGACGTCCGTGTGTCAGGGCGGACGGTGCACGCGTAGTAAACTTTTCCTCAGTATCATTAATCACATTTCTTTTTTTGTGTGTAAATGCGATTTTTATTGTCCGCGCGCGAGTCGTGAATCCATTTGTGTTAATGAGCACCGCAAGGTGGCCTTTCAAATTAATTCAATGTCATTTCATAATAAAGTTTGTAATCAGGGCCCCTCTGTTTTTTGCCACTCTCCCCTTCACAATGGCGTTTTTGTTTTCGGATGAAAAAGCTCGTGCGAAAACGTCAGCTGGACGGTGGCATTTTGAGTTAATCAGGATTTGCTCGCGGCCTCGGTGATAGGCGTTATCGTAAATCCGACTCGAATTTGTGTACTCGCTCTCGGAGGAGTTTGGCAATCGATGCTTGGCTTGTATAGATCACCATCTATGCGATGAATAGGTATTCCTTGTACCTATATTGCGCCCGCTCCGCAGTGGAAGTGCTGGTAGGAATGATGGTAGAGATAATATTTAAATTGTTTAAACGCTCTGTTATATTGTGTATATTAATTAAAGGAAGTTAAAAATATAGATAATGGACATAACAAAACTAAATAATTAAATTAGTCTATTTGATAACCTAAATTGAAAACTTTCTTTTTTTCCTTTTTATTTTAAACATATGTTTATTCGGCCTGAACAAAAGTTTATTCCAAAATGAAAACATGTAGATGTAACGCAAACAATTTACTAACCTACATACGTCATATATATGCAAATGAAAGTTTGCTTTTTTATGATTTTAATTCCAAATTTGAATCTTGGAACTTTAATTCAGTTAGGTTAAAACCATCTATCAGTCATTGAAAGTCCACAGTTAGACAAAGGCCTCTCCTACTTAAAAAAACGAACCTAAAAAAACGAAGCGATTATTAACCACTGTTGTCATACAACTTTATCGTCCTCACTTCCACATCTCATAAGCAGAATGGACTAGAGACATGTGCATTTTAATTGGAAAACTTTATGTGATGTAGGTGGTCCTGAAGGCATTTGCCGATATTACCGCGCGGCATGCAAAGGTGCTCGTTACGTTTTTAACGCGTACTTATTTATTTGATCGTTGCTCTTCATTACCCGCGCCTCATTAGCGGCTCCATTCTAATTTTATTTAGAGCCTATCATGAGTTTGTAATCGCCTACTGAGCGTTACTATTTTTATCACTAGCCCAAGGATCAATCAATGTTTTGTTATCTAATAACTATTCGGTAGTAATTTGGTATTGTATAGGTGGATACATGGTCTTTAAGATATATTTTTTTATTCGTAAATAACTGAGAAATTAGTCCAAGTTATCTATAATGGGAGATGGTTACGATCTCCCATGGATATTGATATCTGCTACCAATATATCAAGTTCAAATAATTTGTTGTTATAGTATGATGATACACTTCTGTACGTTATTATGAGATTCTATCATATTTTCATCACCATTAGTGTTACCGACTTTTGCTAAATCAATAATTAAGAAAAGTTAATGTAATATTGTGAGTGATGAGCAGTTTCGTTTCCGTTGATAATATGGCATTTAAATAAAACATAAAGTTCTTTGGTCTAGGAATACAGTTTGGAAATAGATCGGTTTACGGCAAGTGCATATATACATATGTAGATAAATATATAGATAAAAACAACACTTAAAATGTTTCCATAACAACCACAGACACGTCAATCTGACGCGAAAAATGGCGCCAAACGTCATTGACGCCCGGATGACATCGCTAGCTTTGAGAGGGCCTTAGTGAGCGCGTGACGCAGCAGAATGTCAGGCGCCGGCGCCTCACTTGATTGGAGCTAATGGTCGTGGACAAGACAAGTGGTGGCGCGGCTGGACGACGTCATTCCACCCATACCTGGGTAATAGCTCCTACTGATTATAAACAACGAATGTTACGTCATAATCAGGTAACTATTTTAATAGGTACTACGGTTGTGATTGCCAACGGATTGCAGTTAAGACTCGTTCATTCGGATTATTTTGTTAAAGTTCGCCTGTTGAACTGAGTTAAATAATAATATAATAATGTATCCCTATATTTTGATGTACAATAAAGAGGATTTTGTTGTTGTTTTGTGTTTTATTCAGTTTACTGGCTGGTCGCGGCCACGCACAGTTGCAATTAAGTTAAAAAAAAAACTATCACTATAGGATAACATTCTATTGGTGAAATTACTTTTAAAATTCGACGAGTCGTTCGATGTTTCTTCTTCGACGTGTAAAGATTTAATACGTACAAAGTAATCTTCGAAACATTTCTTCTTTATAGTATTAAGTGTAATAAAACTAGTTTTAATTGAATCATTTTTGACAAATTAGTTTATTCTAGTACTAACTAGATCTATCTAGTTTAGGCTAGTATGACGCGTTTTTCTTATAGACTATATTTAACTGGAACGAATGTTTTCAAAGGCATGGCAAGTTTGTCAATTCTCTCTTGTTTAAAAATTGTAAATTGTTGTAATGATTTATTTAATAAATACAAGTATTCTCCCAGTAACGTTCCTAGAGACTCGCCAGCTGAATAGGCCGGCGTATGGTCAGTCTGCCATTTATATATCAAAAGTTTATAAGCCGTTCATCTGCCGAAACGTGAGATTGTTTACTATCGAAATTTCCTTATAACGATATATTATAAAATCAAAAAACATACGATTTTCTCCGTGAATGAAACACAAATCGAAGCTACGATTCATTTCGGTGTGACACGCGGCCGGCGAGATTTGATCGGCGTCTCTTGGCCGAGGAAATTGTTTCCGAATGAAATGTTATTTTGTCTGACATCATTTTAATATGAACGAGTTGGTACAAGGTTCGATGTCTGATCACAGCATTCACGTAACCATGTACGGATGTAACACTACTTTACCATTACGAGATTGGAAATCTTTGATATTGGATGCATGTGATTGAATTAATATACGTTCTTTTTACTCTTTTAAAATATTGTGTATTATCATGTCCATTCTGTCAGCCTTAAGTCGCAGATATGATAGATATAAGGCTGTGATCTAAGGCTATTAAGTACTGAACTTGTTTCTTAAATATATGGGTAGTCGAAGTCTTTTTATGTGTGTTACTTTTTATTTGAGTATTGTGTATGTAGATATTAGTGAATATTATTTATTTTAACTTGAAGCTAAAACCGTTCCCTACGAGTTAACTTTTAGACTTTCAAAGATCAGTGATCGTGGTAGGTATTTAGGCTATTGATATGTAAGTACATTATAGTAAAAAAAACAGTAATATTTTTGTAACATTACCAACTGTAAACAAAAGTAATAGTTTATGTCGAAAATAAAAGAAAAGCCGGATTTTATTAACAGAAAACTGTTTAATTATAATAGATTAAAATTCGATGCAATGCATTCGATTTCTCAATTACAACTGCGTCTAAAGAGATAGTAAAACTGTTTTAGATTATTAAGAAAGCTGCAAAAATTAGCTGTCTTTCCCTTTTTTTCCAAAAAATGGTTTTTCTTTTTCCTGAAAAGTTTTGATTGCACAGTTACCAATTTATTCGTTCGCGGCATTGATATATATTATATGTATGTATGTATGGTTATCTATATGTAGGTTCAGATAAAAAAAAAATTAAGCAACTGTGACAGTCTAACTTAAATAACATACGACAATAAGCTGTCAATTTTATTCCTCAAGATACGTCTGTCTGTATATAAAATATTTTTATAATCTTAATATCATTAGATTCTCACGCATCGCGCATGTCCGTAAATATCGTGAGGCAGGTGACCTAGAAACATTGAGATAATTATTATATTTATAGCATTAGTCATGTTTTGTCGAAATATCGTTACACAATCACTTACAGTCGAAATACTTCTCCACTTCGGAGGCCTTTTTTGAGAGGTAAACCTTCAAAACACCTGAAAACTATTGGCGTGAATTGGAAGGAAAAGGCCAAGAATAGAGAGAGCTGGAAATATATTCTGGACTAGGACAAGGCTCATTCGCGGCTGTAGTGACTTAGAGGGTCATGACGATAGTTTTGAAAGATTTTAGGACGATGATTTTAGAGATAAAAGATATTTTAGGTTATGTGAGATTTGCGTCCCCTAAAACAATTTCGCTCAGACATTCGTTGTTTACGGAAAATCTAACATACGATTGCTTCATGAGAATGCACCGATGCCTTTAATATCTATTGAAGCCAAGAGAAGACTTACCAGGCGCACGAGTTGGCACAAATTAGCCACCAATTTTCCACCAATTTCCAAGTCGTTAAGTAACTTCTAGAAAGAAGGAATCAAATGAAAGAACCAGTTTTTTTAATATTTTCGATATGATTCAGGCACAAGTTTTAGTTTAACCTGGGCAGTTAGTTATTCACGAAATTCAATCGACATATCAACGTATCTTAACGATTTCTCGAGAAAGTTATACGGAATGATTAAAGTTGGTAAAATTTGTTATAAAAACAGCAAATCAAACTATTTAGACACCTATTCCCAATGACAACACAAACCTTCTTTTTAATCAAATTTATATTTGAAACTACTTATAACTCTATTAAAAATAAACAGAGTATGCTTCAATGAGGTTCAAAAATAATACAGTTGGTATTGTACTCAAACAGTTCTTCCTTAAGCTAGCTAAAAGAATCAAATGTTATGTAAGTGCTTGTTTCTCTTTAGACCTTGTTAGAAGATATAAATGCATTTAATTGCTGTTAAAGAAAATTACGGTTCGCGATTTTGATTGTAAACTTTAGATTAATTTCGTCTTTAGCTACAGAAATTTAGTTTTAGGCCCTAATCACCCATCAATGGTCGTCCAGGCCAGAAAACTGGGGAGATGTCGAGATGCTCAAGATATAGCTTCGAGATACCCTCGCGGACTGATAGAGTCGTGTCTGTCAGCCGTTGACGCCGATAGCGGGACGATGACGCGCGTGTAAATACTGATCGGCCGATACGGTGTGCCGAGCGCCCCGTGAGATCTGTGTCGACTGGGCCGCGGCTCACACCGTTGTGTAACGTCAATTTAAACTTATGTATGATATTATTTGATACTACTATTGATTCGAAAAAATAAAATAGATATTGGTAGAATATACGAAGTAAAAATTAAAAAACTGGTACAACTGAACACAGGTTTTTCGTTTGTATTTTAATTTACTACTAATTAAAGGTCTGAATTGTACTTCATCGTTTTTAGTGCACTGTATAGTGAAGTGCAGTTCGTTATGTTAAGATAGATGGTATTGCAATTAGTTTTGAATATTGTTTCATAAGCCTGTAAATCATTTATGTTTCTGAAAATTCATTAGAATTTAACTATCCCTAACAACACACAACGGTTTTTCACTCCGTGAATTAAGATTATTAACACAAAAGTGATCAAACTTATGAGCTTGTTAACTTATAATGTTGTTACAACTGATTGGGTATCAAAGGTTTATACCAATACGAGCCTGTGCATTCAAGATGGCATTACTTTGACTATTTGTGCCTTTACATTGGAGGAAGCTGGTCTCTTATTGCCCAATCTGCTTCCGTGTGGGTTGATGGAGAACAGAGAAGGTCTTGTGAAGACAGTTTGGGTTTTAATTTAAATGACAGAAAACAGTCACGGACCTATATAAAGCACAGACCTTGGTAATCAAGCTTGCTACAGACTAGATTTTGAAAGTTTTTAATGGAGCTATTTCTATAGCTTCACAGTAACACACATTTATTTGGACACCGCGTTTTATGAACACAAACCCATCTAACGGCAATCACTTTTTCCCTCGCCGAGACTCTCGTGAGTAAATAACCCCTATTTATGTACATTGGGAGACATAATCGCCGCAATTTATCTAGATTTTCCCGAGGCGAAGCGCAGGGAGACCTAAAAACTCGGTATTGCCTTTAGCGCGAAGATAATCAGTGGCTTCGTACGAAGTTGGCACCGCTTAATAACTGTATTGGGTGTTACGCACTTAGAGCCGATAGAAAAAGTCCAGCATGTTTATTGAACTAGCCGAAGCTTGCCTCCAATATTCAACAATTAAGGTAAATACCAATAAACCCCGCTGTAAAAGGGAAATAATAAAAGTTAAGCAGACGGAGTGGATTTAATGGTCACTTAGTTGGGAAAAACTTACTCCGATTGTACATTTTTACTGACGCTAGTTGTTCAGAGCTTGCTTCTTTAGCAGCTTCGCTAGCTAATAGGTTTTGGGATGCGAGCACATCCATCCGTTCTTGGATCCAAGCTTATCTCCCCTCCTCAAGTACCAAGCTGACCAGTAGACAAGGCACGAGGCAATGTTTCCAGCTCTTTCACGTTGATCTGCTGACCAACCTTAACTGCCTTACCTAAAGAATCATTATCAACATGGCTACCAGTATCTTATTATAATTCAGCTAGGAATATTTTAGTTAAAAGAAGAGGAGAGTTAGCAGAAGTATAAAGACATCAAGGGCATCTTCTTCTTCTTTCTTTGCTAATAAAATAACAGTGATGTCATTGATGTCACTCAACACTGGGCAACTTATCCGAGATTTTATTCATTATTCTGCCAGAATGTAGAATCTGCAAGGTGCTTCAACGCGTATGGACGAAGCAGTTGACTGTTTGAATCAAAATACCTATAAAACAATCAGCTCGCGATCATAGCGACCCAGCAGTCTTCCCCAGTGCCGTGATCACAAGCTATTCATATAAAAATAAAAACAATGAAGCATTCTATCGAGCCAGCCCACAATCAGATCGAATCTGACACTCATCAAGCAGGTTACGAGCAAAACAAAGGAATTTTAATCCCAAAAACCATCCGATTTTTTATCGAGCCGCCATCGAATATGGAAATCGATATTAAAGCGGGCAAAAGTACCGACTCATCGCTCCGTGATATCTTTTTTCGACGTCTCAACAATGAGAATCGGATACAAAATAAATAGTTAGGACGCAGCGTGGAGTAATTACAGCGTTAATAAGTACAATGGGCCGTTGGAATCAATCGGTCGTCATTTGCCTGACGTTTCAATCAGCATGCTTTGTTTGTATTGTGTGTTTAATACCCATAGATCGTGTTACCGATATACTGGTTTTTGTTCCCGGCTTGTGAGATGACGGGCGGTTTTTGTGCGGCGCCGGCTAGCCTGCGCAGGGCAGCCTCCTCCGTCGATACTATCATACAATTATATAATGTCGCGGTGCTCACTAACTAATTATTACAATTTTTCATCTGAACTTTGCTTTATCCGACTGTTGACAACAATCTCTGAATAGAACCTCCAGTCTAGTTATCTTGTTGAACGCAACTATCTGAGAAATTACTGCTTGTATTTCATTACGATTTTCAGTATAAGTTACTGTGATTCCTGGATAGTTTAGGTGTATGAGGTAATGATAAACGGTTATCAAAAAGCCTAATAAACCTACTCCTTTAATATACTAACATAGCAATACTAGTTTTCTCCAAAACACCGCTAACAAACTGTTTCGTATTATAAATATTAGATCATAGAATCTTTAGCGTGAAATAAAGCTTTGAGTAACACTATCCATTAACAAATATACTAAATATTAATTTTATGTTTTAATTACATCTTAAATAAAACCAAAGATTTAGTAATACCTGCCAACCACTAAGTATAGTGTTCGTTCATGAACTATTTATATAAATAATATAATTTGTACACCTTTAAAGGTTTACTGCTACTATGTTTAAAACTTATGTAACCTTAACTTGCAACAAATGAAAATTAAAAATAATATAATGTAAATCAGATCAAGTGCGTGACAGCCCTAGCCGTCAATCGGCCAACGAATTGAGATGTCTTATAATTTGTTATTGAGTAGTGCCCGTGGAGCGATTTTCTGACCTTTTCCTGGAAGGGGATACAGCGCTCTGTTTCAACGTGTATGCGGATTCAACTTATACCCGGAGGTAACTTTGACCAGTATTCTAAGTAACGCTGGTCAACTTGTCAAATATACGGAACCGTGAGTTGCCTTTATGGGAAACCCCTCGGTGAGATTTTAAATAAGTTTTATTTCATGGTATATGTTAACATTATGTTGGAGAGTTGCAAATCATTTGTTATCAAGAAATTAACATACTAATAAAAAGTCAAAGATGAAAGTACTGTTATATGTATATATGTTACAGGAAATGTACGAAATCTAGAAAATGTATGAACAATTCCTAGGAAATGTATACGATTCGACGGTAATCCTAACAAATGTATAAAAAGTCAATGCGTCTGTGAATAAAAGAAGTAAAACATATTAGTAAACTGAGAATCACAATTTTTAATAAGTTCATCGACACAATCTGGTTACAATCCATCAATAATATAGAAATAAATACATACATAAATGTATCTAGTACAGGCAATCTTTATAATTATGTTATTCTGTACAATACTAAGGTAATGGAATACCTGGCTCGACTAGGAAATGTATCAAATATTATGAATATTATTGTTCACATATATTATTTAGGTAATGTATACAATTCCTAGGGATTGTAGGGACCTACTGGTGCACCTATAACGTGTAAATTGAAGGAAAGCTGAGTTAGGTTTCATACATACATTTCCTAGGAATTGTATACATGTTCCAAAATCTTACCGTTTCGAATACTTACATTTTCGTTAATATATAAAAATGATTATTATAGTTTATTCAAACATATTAAAAAATAATTTGTGCCAAGTACAATAGTCAAATAATATTAATATCGATTAAACAGCTTCTTATAATAATAACTTAAAGAAATATTCTATAGAATTTTAATTCACATTTCAACGATCGGACTTTTATTTCATGTACAAGTAGGTAAGTACTTGCACCTAGTTCTGAAGGCTAGCTCTATGCACGATATTATTATGCCACGAATAAAAAAGTATTAGAACTTTATTGCTATGAGAAGAAATTTATTACTTTTTACCCGGTTATAAAGGATGGACCTAGCAGTAATAATCGTTTTTGATAACAAATCCTATTTAAACTATTAGCATTAACTAATTACGAAAGCACTTACATCATTATAAAAAAAAATCATAAATTTATTTAGAATAAAATTACGTACTTGTATAGTAAGTCGAACATTCTTGTTATTACTTATATATTATGTTTACACTGAGTCACAGCCGCAGGAAACGTTTAAATTTGTATTAAGCAGCAAAAACGTAGGTTTTTAAAGGTCCGCACAAAAAATATCATCAGTGGTTCACGAGGGGCGGTGTATTTGCGTTCGCTTTTTGCGCAAGTATTTAATAAACATCGAAAATATCATTTACTTTGCACCTGACTGCGGTCGTGCGGTCCGTCGACACTTGCTCCACGGGCGCGCGGCCGGCGATC
>DWPA01006492.1:0-10955 GCA_018251375.1 Calpodes ethlius
GGACAACACAAATAACACGTCACTAACACCCATGACCCGAGAACAAATATTTATCTGTCACATAAATATCTGCCACGGCTGGGAATCGAACCCAGGACCCCTCGCTTCGCAGGCAGGGTCACTACCAACTAGGCTACGGGGCCGTCTAGTTTCTGTGTCTGTTTTGAGTCGGGTGTATAGTTTATATGTTCTTGTCTTTATATATCCTAGTAAGGAGTGTTTTTTTACTATTACCGTTAATTATTTATTGATAATTAGTATATTTAGAATGCTATATTGATACATTTTACGATAATAAACAACAGTTTTTATAATTTTTTTTATCAGAGTGCGTTTTTCAGCGATAATTACTACAAACTAGAGAATGAATAAAAATCGTAGTAAAAAAATGAATTATATTTTTAGAATATTAGTACCTATTTATATAATAAATTATTGCTGAAAAAACAAATATTGTATGGGATAAGGATTACCAGCATCTCCTACTCATGGGCACATGTGAAAAACTTCGGCTAGGTCTGTAAGATGCTCTATAAATAAGCCCTTTTGCGTGTTAATAATAATATCAGTTTGTTATCTTTCGTTAGTGTAAGTTAATTTTATGGTTCAGTTCGTAAATGTTAGTAATTTATCCCACTTGAAGTTAGCAGATATATTGCTACACAATATTTAAAGCACTGATAGCCTAACGATTGGCACGGTTTTTTCCCAAACATGTTTCTAAGTTCAAATTCTGCAGGCACCTTTTTCAAACAGGTATTGCATGTGTATTACAATTTAATTAACATTAATCTATGCTTTTTTTTTGAGATTAGCACCATAACAATCTCAAACGTATGTGAAGCCTGCCAATCTGCACTTGGCCAGCGTAGTGGATTATGACCGATACCCAAACCAGCGGGGCAATTATGACTTGTAAAAATAAATATTTAAAAAAATCTAGCCTCGTTTTACGAAACTTCAACATTCAGATTCGTTCCGTCGAGTTGGCGACTAATAACAAAATTGGTAAGCGAGTCACGAATTCAGTACGTATGAAAATTGTCCAATATACTGGGGCGTCATCTTAGTGTGGGTGGGGAGAGGGTTCAGGGTGTGGGCCTTTTATTATAGGACCGTCGGTTTGCGGGGGACGCACTTCTTACAGCCCAAGGGCTGCCATTTTGAGATGTTCTTTGTTCACTTAATTTTTTTTGTTGATTCACATTATCATGCTAGCAAGATAGTAAATATTAAAATGATGTTATTATCTAATACCGTGAGATTTTATTATCAACTTTCAGTTATTTTATTTACAAATACGTTTACTCTTAAGAAAAGAGTAAAGAAAAGTAATTGATGTGGTAAATTTTACGGAATTTGTCTTCAATTAAAAATTTCGTTTGAATTACGTACGTACTTTAGGAAGGAAAATATTTATAATCTTAGATACATTCTTAATTTAATAGTTACCTAAATGTGCGTTATAGAAAAGTTTTATCTATACACACCGTGGTTAAATTCTGTTTCTGAGAAAACCCAAATAAGTTAGCATCTCTTAATTAAAGCAATAATTATAACCATGAAGTAACTGATGGTATTAAACAAAATTAGAAAAATTGAACACTCCTTCCGACTCAACTAAAGACCTTATCCACATGAAGTAATATTCATAATCGTAATAAAATTAAAACATATTTAAGTGTGTAATATTAATTTTAAACTAAGTTATAATAACCAAACAATTTCGGGAGGTTACAATCAATCCAAGCACCTCACCGTGCTACCGTTACTTCGATACATGTTGTTAGTTATTGTGTCATATTTTAAACTCAATCAGACGTAGTAGAACAGTATTAAGTAATATTCCAAAAACTAAAACTCACAGCCCTGCGTCTAGTGCGTAAACAAAACGCCTCCCTGTTCGGGCAAGAAATTACATACTTTAATCTTATCGTCGGAGTAAAATAGAATATTAAATCGAGCTGTCGCCGACGAATGGACGCCGACCGTACTAAACACAGGACGAACGGGATAAACACATTCGATCTAACGGGACTCATTGCGGGGAAGAATGTCTTTTCAACCCTTCGGGTTTTTGAACGAGCCTCGACTTTTCTTTGATCAAAGCTTTACTTAACGATCGTTCGAGATGACAATACGTTGTTATATTTTTAAAAGCTTTTATTTAAGTTGCTTTGTTTGTTAGTTTGTATGATTTTTAGTTCGTTAGTATGTTTGTTGGGTTTAATATTGCAAGCTGAACAAGTATAATATCCTTTTTATGATAAATATGACCTTATTGGTTATAAATGAAAGAACTCCGTAAAGTTAAACATTTTATACAGAATAAAACATGATTTTTTTTTATATATATTTACATTTGGAATACTAGTTCTTCGTGTATTGTATGTCATATAGAAGACACGATTTAGCGTTTTAATAACTTATGTTAGTACGTTTCTAACTTTGATTAATACCATAGTTTGAACTTGGTTCAATATTATTTTGTATTTTTAATACACAAGGTAGATTTATTATATGGTAAAGTAAATAAAAGTAAAAAAATAAATTAACATACCTATGAACCAATGTTATTTTAAATGGATAAAAGAAAGATAAAAGTATGAGATAGAGTAAAGGATAAAGATATATAAAAGTAAGAATCGTCAGTTTAAGATAGGATAGATTTAGATTTTAACGCAATATATAAATATGTGTAATCATAACGTTTAGAAAAAAAGAATAAAACATTTAATTAGGGGTATATAGGTTTTAAAAAGTCATAAATTGAATTTCAACAACTTTGTTTTACTTCTGTGGCTCAATGAATAAAAAAGTGAGAGAAAACAAAATAAAAAACGGCGAAGCAATCATAGCTAGGTTCGAACGTTGATCTCTTGAATACAGTGGACCGAGTTCAAATCCTACACTTACATAATTATAACTTGTTTAGGTGAAAGAATAAACATGCGAGGAAATCTGCACACCTGAGAATTCTCCACAATGTTCTTAAAAGTGTGTGAAGTTCACCAATTCGGTCTTGACAAATGTAGTGGTGGCTCACATTGTGAAAAGAGTCTCGAGACCAGTAGTGGAACAGTTATGGATTGAAATGAATAAAACAAGATAAACAAACACCAAATTGTAACCCATTTTTGTTAAATATTCAACCTTCTAAACTCTTACCATTTAACAATTTACAGTGTAATTAATCAGTTGTCTACGTCAAAATATGGTCTTAAAGTGTCAGTTTTCTCTCTCGTATCCTCACAAACTTTAACTTTAATGTATCCGTGGTCCTTTTATAACCAAGAGCGCGTACCCTCATTATATTACAAAGCTTCCTAAACAGAGTCACGGGAGAATCGCACACAGGCTCACCGATCCGTATCTTGGAGGGTCGACATGGCACAAATATATCTAAGTGCCGGGGGTCCAGCCAGTTTCTCCTTTCCTTATCCTTTCCCCCTTTCGCCACTATATCCCCCACCCCGTCCCCATAAACCCGGCTAAACATTGGAGCAAAATTGTAAAATTTGGCGCTCCTCTTTCTAGCCCGGCGTCAATTTGTTAAGATAACATTGTTACGGACCCGCTGGACATTATTTACGATTGGGGAATTAATTAAGAGGATAGTAATTAGAAGACGGGATAGACGATACGATTCCGTTTAATATTTGCCTCCAATCTTGGATATTAAGCATACGGATTTATGGTTTCATTATGAACATTGTGTCCGATGTTTTGAGCAACCTCAGATATTGTATTGTATTACGGACTTTTGTTTACATTAACGTATTTTATTACTCTAGTGTTTATTTAATTAAATTAATGTTAATAATATTATTTAATTAAATTAATGTTAGTGACACATTCTCATAGATATTGAGTTCGTAAGTACAATTCGTAACTACTATGTATCTCAGCTTAGCTTCTCGAAAATGTCATATATACATACCTATGTGAGAATGTGATATACTTATATATAGATTTCAGTAAAGTTCTAAAACGCAATTGCGATGCTATTCAAGTTTATAACTCAATTAGCTATTAAATTATGCGGGTGATCTAAATGTATGGATATCAAACAGACTAAAATGGGCATACGAACAAAAAACCAGATTCAAAAAAATCGATAAGTCAAAAATATTCAATTACGTTTGAACATTAATATTCTAGCATCGCGGTCGTCAAGTATCGCTGGGGGGATAGTGCAGGTGGCCTCCCGCCCGCCCACAAAAAAGGGGGGTGCGGAATCATGGCCGAAATTCACGTTTTTAGGCCTACCAGGCTTTTTAGTATGGCGTCCTCGTACGCTTTGTGGAAAATTTCACGTGTTTATTTATTAACTATAGCTATGTGTATTAGTTGATTAGCGTTTGATGAATCGGCCTCATCCGAATAACGAGTTATTTGCCAATAGTGAAAGGTCTGTTTTTAACACGCTTTTATTAAAATTGTGGTTTTATGGAATTATTGTTGGAATGATTTGATTGTTCGACGTTTCGGTAAATTTTAAACGTTTATATAAAATCTACATAAAACATTATGTAATACAGTACATATCATTACAGTACGTACTAACTCAATTTAAACATAAGCCTTACAATTCTAATATTAAAAAGATACATTGATTAGGATGTTGAATTTCCCCAAACGCAAAAACTTATGTATACAATTTGATATAGATACATATAACTAAAGTCTTTTCTTTCTCCATATTAAAAGTTATCTTCAAGTTATCTTATAGTTATCGTATGTATGAATGATATTATTACCAATCGTTCAGAAACAAGATTTGTCTGTTAACCTGTATCGTATCGTAACATCATATTATATCTGTATGTAATCTACATCATCACCGCGATACTACAGCATTCCGGCGTAGTGACGCGCCACTATTAATCATAGAAAATGACGTCGCGCATTGTGTGACTCCGCTCGACTCAAAATTGTGAAAACCTATCCCGACGCAGCGCAGGCGAACTAATAACGAGGCCGCTCACACTTCGCAAAATGCCCGCTAGGGGGGTACAGTCCGACAAATAGATAGGTATCGGAAGTTTTCTCAGCTTAGGAGCATAAGGTTAAGCTCAATTATAATTTTAAATAATGAGTATTTTATTAAAAAAATCTTTAAATATATATATTTGCGTCTCGTGCACCATACGAGAAATCGGATCATATTGAAAATCAGTAGCTGTTACTCGCCTCTACAGAAAATTCTTCGTACTATCTTTTTCCGTCAATACTTACTTTAACTTGCTTAAGGTTTTATTGAATTAAATGTACTTAAAATTGTTGTAGTAAGCATTGTTTAAGTAAATATATGTTCTTAGTTTTCTTAGCGTTTTATAGTCTGTCTCAGTCTAATCCTACTTGCCTTGCATTTGATGAAGCAAAATGAATAACAAAATCAATGGCGTCTGTGGTAGAAGGTACACATGAAGGACCAAAATGCCCGCTTTAGTAAAAGTACCATTAATTTTTAATGTTGTCTTGATTCATTAGTTAATCTGTGAATGAAATGACAACATTTTCAACATTTCCAACCATTTCTTGGTAAGCATAAGCAATATGTTACGTCTGCAGCGCAAAGGATTTGTCTAGTACAGTGACTCACTCGGCCATTAGATAATGAAATATTTTTTGTAGCTACACTTTTTTGTTTTTTTTTTGTCCTGACTGTACATCATAGAGCTTGACGATGACTGCACGCGTCTGTGTGCGGCATGCGTGTGTGCGTTACGCGTGACGTCCTGCAACCGACGTGATATATTGAGAACTGCGCCAAAAATCGCTACTATTTAGTTTATGTAACGTAGCATTTTGCTCTGTTTTATGTATGCATGAGATACTCCCGATTTGCCGCAACTATAGACAGTATGAGATAAATCTAAGCTCAAACGAGACATCATAGAAAGACGTCTACAAAAAACTAATATGTCACAAACTTAATTATAACTCCGTCAGAGTTCGAAAACGGGATCCTTCAACATTACACTCCCGTCTTCTTAAAATGCCAATTAGATGAAATTGCGAAAGGTATCAATTAAAAATGAAAGATCCGAGAAAAGAACATCCGAGATGTCATATCGGTATACATAAATATATTTTATGTACAATAGTAACGTCCATATTCATAAACAACAATATGAGGTAGCACAGTAACATAAAAAGAAATGATCCATTATTTATATTCCCATTTTTATCTTTGGCATTATTTAAGAAATTAGACTAAAGTGGATATAATAAACAATTACGATGTAAACTACAAGCAAACGATCTTCTCTTTCAACTTCATTGTGAGCCCTAATAGTATTATTTGTAAATATAGGGGTGAGCTACACTAATTACTACATCAGTAACTCTCCATGTTGGGAGAAACTATAAGAAACACCGTGAAAAATTTTTCAATTTTGTACAGGTAACTTGCGTGTCTACTTTATCCAAAAGTGACTTGTTCGGTTCTTCTGGGCCGAGTTAGGCCTCAATAAAACGTATACGTGTGACTGTGTTCTTAATATATAATATATATATGATTACGACAAGCGTAAGAGGGTGGTAGCGAAATCTTTAACAAGAATACCCTAATGCAGGCTTTGACAGTGAACAAGCCTTTCAATATTTCTCCCCACAGCTAAAAAAACGCTATAAAATATTCTATTAATTGACTTCTATCCATCTATAAAGGTACAGCGCTATAATGCATCTGTATGAATTGGTGGCATATTGATAAAAATAATTACTGTAATTAAACACATTTATTTGAACTCTTAACGTCACTATCGTATCAATTCGTAGGGAAATATCCGTATACGTTTAGGATGGATTGAAGTCAATTTAATTAAGAATTATAATCTTTTTTTTTTAATTTTATGTAGTACTCTCCAAAGTTTTCTTCGTCTCTAGATAAATAATGATTATAGTTAGTGATACTTATGTATCGACAATGTGCTTTGATTATTCAGTCAACTAGTGAAATATATCGTACGAACATATTCTTTCATACTTCAATTTCCCATGATAAACATAGGTATATATATGTAAGTATCTAATTGGCGTTGCAGCAAATTCAAAGCTAAAATAAATAACGTAGAATGCATTCGTTCCACTTTGCCAGCGATCTCATTTGCGGTTCTCAGAGGAACACAACGGCTATGTACCTATATTTTCGAATTTTATGCCTACCACGTACGGGCCCCTTTCTATGTATGTATGTGTGATTTTTAACCAGTTTATTTAGACTCGCCGATGAACAGCGGTTACTCAGAGTTGTGAACGCTGAGGGGGGCATGATAGGTCCACTTAAAATGGTATTTGCGCATGTGTGTGAAAGTAGTTGAGCGATAGTGAAGGGGTAGTTCCACCCCCGTCGCGTCATCGGGCTGACTATTGCGCCTGTGTTAGAGAATGAACATTTAAAATGCCCTCCCCATGACGATCACCGCACGGCCATTTTTGTTTTTTTTTGCTGTAATGATTTTATGCTTTAAAATTAGATTTCAAAACGAAACTGTGATGGTCTTTGAAATATACATATACCATATGAAATAGGTATCTAATTAATCTTCCTATATACTTCAAATCTATTTTTATCCGAACAATTTGGATATATTTTGCTAGCCTGTTAAATCAATATCAGTTAACAATAATCCATTTGAAATCTATATAACACAATTACCATCGAAACCAATTTAATGATTTCAATCATTTCCAAAATATTCGTACAGCCAACTTTCTTTCTTTTATCTTATTATAAGAGAGACCAATTTCAGCCATGATCTTTCCTTCTCAAGAGAGAAAGAGAGAGAGATATTACGGGACGCACGATATGAACAAAGATAGGGAGACAACATTTCTAAGCATTCTAATTAAATCCAGTTTCGAGAGTTGAGCGGTAACGACAAAAAAATATACCATCAAGATGGAATTATAGTTAGTTAAATTATAATGAGAAAATACAATAATTATAGTAAAAAACTAAAAACTTCATCTGGATGATATTTAGAATTTAAGTACTTCTCAGGACAAATCAAATCAAATCTCCTTCGATGACACCAGCTCTTTGACGTCATTATACTGACACAAGCAAATAGGTCAAAATAAACTTACAAGATTTAATTACAGACAGAAACCGGATAGACAAAACTATCGAAATATATTTTTTTAAAGAAATAGACATTTAATTATAGATTACAGCAACTAACCGTGTGTGATATCGTGTATTAAAAAAAAATATTTTATTTTTCTAGCTCATGGGACAGACTGTGCACATGGTCACTCACACAAAATATGAAAGTATTAGTTAATTACAACGAAATTCTTCCCTAATATACGGGTATTACTCATTTAATGCATGTTATATATATTGTTAAATTTATATTAAATGTATGTAAAGAAAATTCCATTCATATAAACGAATCCCAGATTGAGTAAATTTATATACTCGTATGTGGAGGAAACCATTCTTCAATAATAATAAGCGCATTCTGTAGTCTGATATATGGTGTAGATAAAATTTACGTACAGAAGAAACGCAGAGGTACAGTCTATATAATGGAATGGAATATATTTAGGATTGTCATTTTATTAAATTATTAAAGAAGTAAATATTAAAATGTAAGGTGCGTGAAACGAAACGTAATGAGTGAGTTAGATTGTCGAAATAAGAAAGAATGATGACGGTTTGATAGACGAATGGAATGGAAAAAAGAATGGGGAATGGAGATTTAGTTTGTACGAGAACAACAGATGTTCGTGTAAATATTAAGTATGTGTATGTAAATAAAAAGTAAGTTCTGAAGACAATTTTGTTTCGGAAATATTCTAACATCTACCTAAAACGGGTTTTAACTGTTACTGTTATATTAAAAAAAAATTGTAAGCGATAATTTTATGGCTAGCACGATTCATTGCTGGTCGGTAAAGGTAAGCAATTACAGGTACGCTCTGAAGTACAGTAACACATTTAACAAAGATTTATCACAGATTGATTAAAACATAAGTTTATTAACTGACAACTGACAAAGAAGGATCGCGAATAAAAAAAATATGAAAAGAAATGTGTTTTTCTATATAGCGTATCCATACCCCGACAAAAGCGGTAATTTGCTATTACCAACTATTTCATGTTATGTTTGGAATCTGCAACTTGTAATACATCTATGCAAGGTTTTCCTGCTGTACTTCATTATTGTTTTTGGAGTTACGGTTCATGTTTATGTATTTTAGGAAACTTTTTTTTTTTACAGAATGGTATTGACATAAAATGGTACCTATTTCTTTTTCCTTGAAAATTTTTTGATATCACAGATACCGCTTTATTCGTTAGGGACCTCGATGTAGTATGTAGTTAAAAGAAAAAAATACTAATCAAGTCCTTAACTTCCATACGCTCACGGCATCTTAATTACTTTTTATATTATTTTATATCCTATCAAAGACATATTGAATTTAGTGTGACGTAATTTATGACGTCACACTTGTCTATAACCTATAACACACATCCAACGATTACGCTAAACCCTTTGACCAAAATGAAGGTCTGTGGCTTTAAGAATGAAACCTTAAAGAGTAAATAATTCATCATTATATCCGTCATCGTGATAACTTGGCTTCAGCTCGTTAATGCTACTACAGAAAACGGGTCTTTTCTCATAAGTAAATACGCAAACGTAATAAAATTAGGGTGGGGTTTTTGGAGGTTTAACAGTCAATTCAGGTGTTAAAATTTGTATGCTACCCAAGGCCTTCCGACATCGTTTATCGACTTCAATAGAAGTTTTATCGAAGCACGGAAATACTCAAGAAATGCCATTAATGGTCACTCATCTACTACCAATAACGACAGTAACAGTTGTCGCTTAACTTCGTAACGCTGGGTTCATGGCGACTACGGTGTGAGTTAAATAAATGAAAATAACTCTGTCCGTCCGTATGTTACGCTTTCACGCCTCAACCACTGAACTGATTTTGATGAAATTCGGTTTGTAGATAGAACTGAACTTGGGAGAGGACATAGGATACTTTGTAACGAGAAAAAAAGGGTAGAAGAGGTTATGAAAGAGAGAAATAGGGGATGAAAGTTTGTATGATAGTGCGCGATACAACCGAATTCCACGCGGGCGAAGCGGCAGGCGGAGGCTAGTTTGTTATAAAAACGCACCGCATGATCGTTACATGTACTGATTGCTTCACTCTGATAACTTAATAACAGTGAACGTCTCGGCGATATTTTTGATAGGATTTATTTTCTTTTTGTACAAATTCAGTTATTTTATGTCACAATGATCTATTAGATAATATAGTCAAAATTGTGCAATGACCCGGGTAACAGTTTTATTGATAAACCAAAGAATTTTAAGTACTAAACAACTGTGATATATACATATTTAGTATCTACGTTTAGAGAGTCATTTAATATTCTGATTTATTACGCTCATTTTGACAGCATCAAGTGTCTATTCACACTTGTAACTTCGACGGTGCAACGACACGAAAAAATAACATTATCTTTGCTTCAATAATGGGTTATCTTAAAAAATTAAATTTAACAGAGCATTTTTTAACTTACAAAAAACTATTTTACTTAATTGTGTATTTTTTTTTACCTTTATTGTAGATTACGTACAAACTTAGCTATCTCGAATCATCAGAATGTTTTGATTACATTATATTTAGTACAATTGGTAATATAAAAAAATAAAAACAAAAACTTGTCACGTTATTGAAGTAAACAAGCGATGTGTGTCGTATGTCGTACAACATTTGGTCATAGCATTGTCGCAGCCACAAAAACACGAACATAACCGTGTCGCTGCATTGACCGACATCTCTCAAACGCGTCTGTCGCAGCCATATCGCAGAGTTGGACTGCAAAATGTCTCAGGTATGAGACACTTTTATTCTAAATTACGTCCACCAACGTCACAATGCAGGACTTACGTTTACGGTGATACTGTACTGATATT
>DWPA01006493.1:0-10955 GCA_018251375.1 Calpodes ethlius
GGCTTCGGTGAAGGAAAATATCGTTTCAAGAATATGAAACCTGCGCAACTGAGTGTTCTCCATATTTTTTTCAGAGGTATGTATGTATCTATCAATGTATGTATGTATCTATCAATTTGCATTTGGCTAGCGTGGTGGATTATGGCCTGTACCCTCACATTGTGAGAGAAGACTCAAGCCCAAAAATGGAACAGTTACAGATTGTGGTGAATCGCCATTATTTATTTTTCGTCATCGTGCAAAAACTTCCCTAGAAAGCGACGCTTCTACCTGACTAGTAAGGCTTCATGGTACTCTATTTTAAGAATCTTCTAGAAGCAATAATAATTGATGAATCTTTTCTTGCTGTGCCCCGGTACTTATTATTCTACATCACCAACATTTTTATTCAAAGGTTGACTTATCTTCAAGCAATTAGTGCACAATGTTGCTGTATTCAGTTAAAAAAGGGCCGCACTCAATTTTGCTTTGTTTTGTTGCGCAGTTCATCTGAGCGTTCTGTAACAGCAAATTCAAATAGTCCGCCATGTTTAATATTAGGCATTTCATATATCAACTGAATCGCCACCTATTGGACCCAAAATTACCTTTTAAGTCCCAGCAATTACAATCTATACATATACATAAAATTTAAATGTCTGTTTGTAATATTGAAATAACCGCTTTTTACTACATGCATAATTATGAATATACATACGGTACGTACACCAAAATAATATTTTTTTACAATTTTTGCCTGTCTGTTTATTCTGGCTAATCTCTGAAATAGCTGACCGGTTTTGACGGTACTTTTATTGGCAGGTAGCTGATGTAATAAGGAGTAATTTAGGTTACTAAAACTATGTAAAATAAAACACTTTTTGTTAAATTCTACGCGGATGAAGTAGCGGGCACAGTTTGTTCGATATATGAGCATCGGTTCTCGCTCTGTGTTGCTCCGAGAAACTGATCAATTTAGTTTTACCTCTCATATAATATCTATTAGTCATGATCGGCTTTGTAACATTCAAAGTGAACCGTCTCAAAATGTTATAAGAAGGGAAGAAACCTATTAAAGTCCCGATGTACGTACACTATAAAGAATTAGATTTTTCGAATATGTGTACAATTTTAAGGAATTATTTTTAAACGTTTTTTATCACTTAAAATGCAGTAGCATAAGTATTATAAACGCAACGTTAAATTTTATCGTAAGTAATTCATAAATAATTCATACATCCCGTGGGAGACGTGTCAATAAAAAGCCGGCATAGTCGTAAAATTTGGTGAATTACTCCAACCTCCCTGAGGATATTTTTCCAATATGACGCAATATAAAATTTCCATAATTAAATTAGCCGGCTATTAAAACCTCATCTATTTATTGAGTTATATAGTATAGTACTTGGGGAAGGCGGTTGAAAATTGTATTTAATGTTTTGGTTATTTTATAGAAGCAGTTTATTGTTTTCAACTGTTTTTATTTTAACCACTTGATGATTAATGGTCTCCGTCGCCCTTTGACATCAAATATGTAATGAGGCATTGCCGATCAAAAAGCAAAGTGATGTAACAAAGAAAAACATTTTCCAGGCTTCTAAGATCACTGACACAGAAAAATAATATAATATACATATAATAACTGAGTATAGCGTCATAAAATTGCTGCATTTGTAACGAAAACAAAGCAAAAATATGAATCCTAAAAACTTAAAAACCAAAAATATGAATCCTTCTTATTCCCCTCGTTCGGAATTTGTAAATTTTGAAAAAAAAAAATTATGTAAATATTGTATTTGTTACAATAGATCTAATTAAGATCTTCTAACTCGTTAAATTTAAAATCCAATCTAATTCCATACATAAACTTTTTTTAGTCCCCGACCTCGAGAGAAAATTAAAAATTCCTAGAAATGTTAATAACACTATAACCAACTTAACAGTCTTATTTGAACTATATAATAATAGTTATGGAAACAAATAACTTTCAAGCGTTTATTTAAAGCCTATGAAATAGAATTTATTTATTGTCTGCGTGGGAATTTTGAAATATTTAAATTTAGTACCTACTTTTCTATATCACGAAGGAAACGTGTGCTAAATTTTAGTTTCCTAGCTCTAAAGTTTTAAATAGAGCATTGATACGTCAGTAATGACGTCAGCTTTTATATCATAAATACACTAATTAATAGACAATGTATATAAAATTACGTAGTCGAAATATTACTAATTAAAACATGTCGATAGCAAATAGTACAAGATTAATAAACGTCAATCGGTTACTCGATGAACTCATGCCGGATGGAAATGGGGTCGCTAATTGCAACAATTTCGCAGTTAATTAATAATATCAGATTTTCGCCCTCGTCAGAAATTATAGACCCATCCATTCTCAATTTCCACACTAACGACGTGTAATGTGTACATCGATCGATATTAATGTCGGGCAAATGTATTTTTTTTAATCCCTACTAATATTATAAATGCGAAACTAACTCTATCTGTCTGTCTATTACACTTTCAAGATTTTAATAAATTTTGATATGAAGATAGAACTGAACTTGGCAAAGGACATAGAATACTTTTTACTGCGAAAAAAAAGGCAGAAGAGGTTAAAATAGGGGATGAATGTTTGTATGATAGCGCGCGATATAACCGAATTGCACGCGGGCAAAGCCACGGGCGGAAAGCTAGTTTTATATATTCCTCCAATACAACTATGTTTATGTCTTCTTTTAGTTGGGCTTTGTGTCAAACAGGATAAATGTCTAATAGCCAGTTCCAAAATAAAATCTATCCGGAATCCTCAGTAATTGTTAAAAAGTCAAATTTATCATAATTTCGGTTGTCATTATTTCAGTTGCTAACTTTATCAGATATTATGAAAAAACTAGCGTGGAATTCGGTTATATCGCGCGACATGGTAAGGAGTAGTCTTTCCCAAGGTCTAGACTACTTGTCAAAATTCAACTCCATTTTCATACCAAATTTCATCAAAATAGGTTTGACAATAATGAACTATCATACAAACTTTCATCCCCTATTTCAACCTCTTCTACTCTTTTTATCGCGATAAAAAGTATCCTATGTCCTTTCTTAAGTTCAGTTCCATTTTCATACCAAATTTCCTCAAAATCGGTTCAGAGGTTTAGACGTGAAAGCGTAACAGACAGACAGAGTTACTTTCGCATTTATAATATTAGTAAGAATAAGTGTTGATATGTTGGGAAACATGTCCTGTACCTCTCACATTGTGAGAGGAGACCTGAGCCCAACAATGTAATAAATATCGGCTGTGATGATGAATAATTATGTTAGTATATTTCAGTTGGTCTATAAAACTTTAAAATGATATATTATATGTATATTAAGTTACGTCTTCGTGTCTCTTCCACAATATGTAGGTAATATCTTAAAGTTAATACTTAATACTTGTAATTTTACAAGAATATCTGTGTTTTAACCTTTTGATAATTCAGTGAATCGCATGAAATAAAATTTCTTATAGAGGGAAATCTCTTATTCATTTTTACACTTTGTAAAAAATAAAAAAAAATCCTTTCTTGTGCTCCCCCAAAGTATCAAGGAACCTCTGTACGACATTTTATGCTTCTGGGTCCAATGATTTCAGCCACAAAATCATTAAGTACTATTGTTAGCGTTTTAATAAAATTACTCTTTATTTATTTGAATAAAAGATGTCCTAAAGAGTTTCTTTAGGCGTTTCTTGTTCTCGAAGATAAAGCGCGTTTTGAAAAAGATAAAAGCAGCAAAAAATAATAAGTGTTTTGATAAAGTTTGTTTTGAATAGGAGAAATCGAATTTGAATTTGTACAACATCTGATTTTACAGAAGTAAAGATATAATACATTTAACTTTAACGTTTATACCACTTAAATTATCACTTTTAATCTTTATGTTCGTCGCCCTGTATAAAAATTGGTAGGCAACATGTTTCTTATTTTAAGAATTAAATACGGACAGTCAAGTAAATTGTATCTTTCTTCTTCTCTTATATATAAAAATGAATGTTTGTCTGTATGTCCTTTATACAATCGTATACGATACATTTAATCATGTGATAATCTTTAGCAAAGTTGTTGTGTATGAACCCACGAGGGTTTCTAGTTGGTACGACCAATTTTTGATTGGTGGCGCCACTATCATTTCAATGAACAACACATATTGCTGTGGCAGTTCCTGGCGTAGCAACGCGCGCAGGGTTCAGATAATGAAGAATAAAATGGAGTAAATATGAAGTGCGTGCTTTAAAAGAATAGCAATGTATTAATGCGGGTACAATTTTTTATTTTGTGAAGCGGGTTACATACGGTCATGATATCTATAATTACGAATATTCCCAATAAAACTGTATAATTGCTAATTGTAGATCTACTTGTACAATTTTAGTCCAAAGTTACGAACACAAATGAAGTTGAAACCATTTAAAATTCTTATCACAAGTACGCCGCCTTTAACAACCTCCTCTTTCCTGCCTAATTAATTTTGCTCCCTTTACTTTCACAGGCATACTTTCTCCTCTGATTATTCTAATATAAATTAAATTACGCGTTTTATTAAATTTTGTCTTTGACAGTTGTAATGTTTGATGGAAATACTGGCAGATATCCATATTTATGCCAAAGCTCGAAACATTCAGAGTCAGTGTACATATTAATTTCATCTAATGACCAATTAAATCATCGAAGTGCTCTCGGTCCGGTGACTTGTGTAGATCTTGAATGACTATAGTTAAGCAATGGTGGCTGTGGTCGGAAGCAGGATGTTCGAAGGAAGATGGGGAAAAATAAAAATTCAACGTTTTTGTAACTCGCAAAGGTAAGTTATTATAAGAAAGCATTCGTTATGTTAAAGGCCTTAGAAGGCATAAAAACTTCCTAAACTAAAACATTCCATTACAAGGTCATAATCGTGAAGAATAGGCACTTTTTATTTGTTATTCTGGCAACATTACCTATCATATCATCATCATCATTAACCCTCACTGTCCCACTGTTGAAATTGGATCATCTCTCATCATGTGAGGGGTCTTTGATAATATGAAAGAAATATGCAAAAACGCATTTGCTTAAAGCGCTCTTTTAATTTCATTAAGAAGAGTGTTGAAGCCATTATCTAATGCAATTCGTTCAAGCTCGAATCACATAATGACATGATCCTTTAATTTTCTTAATTGTTTAAAATTTTCTCAGTGTAATATTAAGAGATCTCCGTCCTGTTTTCTAGAAAAAATAATTGTTTACTTAGTAAGAGAAGACCATAGTTCAACGGGATCGTTATAATTTCTGATGATATAAAACGATTTTAGATTAGTTACAGGCTGTTATTTGGAATAACCAGGAAATGTTCGAGCATCAATTAGATTGAATTTCACTGAGAGATAACTGAAAATCAAGCAATACTATTAGTGGATTAGACCTACAAACCTAGTTTATATACCTTACAAATATTTGGTTCAAAAGCAAAGTTACACTAGATAAAATTAGAATAACAGGCCCCTTAAAGCAATACTTATTTTCTTTTCCTTCATATATAAATAAAACGTTCACAGTAGTTCGACGTTCGTACGTATCTGAATAGCACTCAACTACAAGACATATTATTAAATGGGTCGGACCCGACATGTTGAAATTCATTTCTAATTCATGACAGCAAACTGTGCGTGGGTAATTTGTATAGGAACAAAGGCATACCCTATCTCGGCCTTTCTAAACGAAAAGATATGTGCTCGTTAGGATGTTAATGAATTAAGAGATTATTCATCCGACGTAATTAGACACATTAGATTTGATTAAATTTAAACATGTTCCTTTCCGATAACCGTTGGGGAAGAAAAGTCCTTGAATGGCGTCCACTTCTCGGAAAAATTAGTGTAGGTCGCCCCGCTACCAGATGGACTGACGACCTGAAGAACACAACGGGTATTCACTGGATTCAGAAAGCTCAGAGCTGAGTGGCGCAAATTAGAGAAGGCCTATGTCCAGCAGTGGACCTTTAAAAGCTGATAGATAGATAGATAGATATTCCTTTCTCTGTCTTTGTAAAGTATAATACTTACCGCCATTTGCAGCAACAGGATTGTAAATTCTAATCAAATCATACTTGTCATAAAGATACATTGTCAGTGGAACTAAAGCAAGGAGTAAACTTCGAACGTTTAGAGGAAGTAGTTCTAACTCATCTTGCAAGATTGAGTCCATATCACATACTAACAAACATTCATAAAAACAGTAATAAATTTAGTATGTGTTTTAGATACCTAAATAGCATATTTCAAATAACAATATTTTTTGTTAAACAAATATATACTTAGATATGATATGTATAGTAAGACTTTATTTAATGATATTTCTACGTCTATACCTAGTAATTTGATCCAGTAATATCGGTCGTTTCAAATAATTTGATTATTAATAATCTTTGGATAGCTATGTAGGTTAAGTAATAATGATGCTATAATTTTGTGACTTTGACAGTTGCTACACAAATGATTCAGGTTTATGGATATACAGAATATTAAGAATAGTCATGTTACGACAAGTACAAAGAAACATTTTTAATACTGTTAAGTAGATTCCCGCTCTGCACTCGAAATTCGACCTAAATACGTTTAGTCAAAAGATGAACTTCACATTATCACTATTTAATCTTATATTGTTTATAAATGTATTTGTAATATATTTTAAATCACCCTTCTAACGCCAAGCCTAACATTTCTATATACTATATTATTGTTAAAAAGAGATACAAAGGTATTCTATTCAAGCGTTAATATTACGAAACAAAACTCTTGAACATCCCACTTGGACAGAACTTCAAACAGTAAGAATCTTCAAGTAGTCTCTGCAATAGTAATACTTCCATTATATGTTGCTAGGATTCCTTAGATACTTGCAATATCAAAATCACTCAACAAGATACTTGAACAAGTTTGTCCATACCACATAGTACTTACTTCCTCGTAATAAATATGTTTCTCGCATTAGCCGTATGTTATCCTCGTAACATAATTGAAAAAGTTTTGACAAGGGTTAACTGGTCTGCAGACTCTTGCCGTAAATTACTCTATTTATCTCCTTTAATGTATTATCAACGTGTTTGTCCTTTACAATCACACGATCCTTGTGTTGAGTTATAAAATTAATGTACAGGACTTTAAAAAAAGTATATCATAGCTTTGACGCGTACTTGAACGGAGTTCCTTGTGTTTGTGTTACAACTACGTAAGTAATTCTATATGGACATTTATTTCAAAAGCGAAAGCTTTATTTATGGATTTGTCTCTGGCTGGGTATACTTACCGGTATATACTATAGGGTCAGAAAAAGTATAAATGCCACTAACCAGTTATGACGAACGTTAAAAACATAAATTATAAATAGTTTAACAAACCTCCTCACATATCGATATAAGAAAACTGAATTGCTTTAACTAACTAAAATGGCGTAAGTAAACTGAATACATTGTAAGAATAAGAAAAAAAACTGCATCGAATGGTCCGGGTTTCTTGTCTTTACGACAAACAGGATATTCTTCGAAAAATGTGCTTGCAAATTTTGCTGTAACTATTGGTTTATTAGTTGGTACTCCTAGTACAAATTCATTAAACATTTCTGGTGTCCGTAGAATAGAATAGAATATTTCTCACATTTTACTACTAAAGCCGCGTGAAACAACATCGTTCCAAAACCTATCGAAATTTTTGCGCGTTTTCTACAAACTTTTAATATCGATTATAATTGAATTTCGAACACTGGCCAAATACTATAATTTTACCAATTACGTAGACAATGCCTAAAGTCGTGGTTAATTGACTATCATCCGGGGATTATCTTATGATCTTATCTTTATAATAGTATTTATGCTAAACAATAGCTCTAATTGGTTAGAATAAAAGATAGATTAGCGAATATTGACTAAAAAATTAAGATCTGTATAAAATAAGCCGATTATACCGACAACCGAATCCGAACTTTGACTACTATAATAATAATAAACGCTTGCACACTCATACCCCCTCACTAACATTCCCTGTGCCGCGGGCATCATGGACAACACAAATTAGACATCACTAACACCCATGGCCCAAGAGCAGACGTTTATCTGCCACATAAATATCTGTCTCGGCTGCAAATCTAACCCAGGACCTAGAGGTCCTGTCGTCGCAGGTAAAGTCACTATTTTCTTAGCTATGGGGTCGACATTATATTCCCAGTTCAAAAACTTTTCTTTTTTAATTTCTATTATTAGTAAGTGGTGCATTTACATTGCTGTTACTTTTTGTTAAGAGACATTTTACAACACCAGAACAGGCTACGATATTTTCGTTCACTCGTTGGCATTAGTTAAATGATGACGACGCGTCCGGGAGGCTTTAAAAAAAATTAAAATAGAGTGTTTGTATCAAGCCAGTATTAATAACATTTATTAAACCCGCATAATGGATCTATTTATAACAAATTTTATTACATGTTAAGTGTTTTATAACAGTTTCGAATATTCAATTTTAATTAATAAATAACATTATTATATCATGTATTTATCTTTTTACAAATATTATATTTATGTATAAAGTTAAAGTTATCAAAACTTACGCTCCTTAAAAAGATATAAAGGAGTTTTCTTTACGCCTTTCTTTACCTAATATACAACAATAATATTGCTTTGTAATCAACAATCTCTAGGTTTGAAAGTTTTTTTAAGCGATTGCCAAAAGTATACCTGTTTTATTACCAAAAACGCTTGCCAAAACGGATCATTGCTCAACATAATTGAGTTTGATGAAGTATTTTAAAACGGTAACGTTTTTCATTTTTATCTTGCGCTGTATAAATATCTAAGGAAGTATTTTACATAATCAGGATTTATCAAATTTGAATACAAAAACAAATTATTTATGAAAACCAAAATAATTTTGATTTGCATAAATTAATTTTGAGGATTATTTAGTATAACATTGACTTGATTAAAAATTGTATTTATTGTATTAAACTTTGTATTATATTTAATTAATTTAATCATAAATAAAATGTAAGTTCTGTCTTTATTCATCTGATATTAGTACAAAGAGAATACATACATCTTTGTTCGCGGCTAGAGGACTGTACGATAAGTGTGGTGAAATTATATTGACAGCGCATTGCGGCATAGTGTTGGTCATTAAAGTCGCGCATCTACCGATATTGCATTTCTCCGTGATGAATACGAGCATTTAAGTGGATCGGTTTATGCATTCGGTGATAAATTCGATCATGAATACTATCATAACGCATTCGATGTGTACTTAAGTATAAATTTCTCAATGTTTCATTTAATATTAAAACGTTAAATAAAATTTGTATCCTCAATTAAATAATATTGTATATGTTTCAATCATATTTATACTTATAAATTATTTATTTGTATAGCAAAAGATATACAAGTTTAAACAAGCTACACAAAATAATTCAGTGCAAATTATGTACATTGATTAAAAAACATTTTTTTTTCTTCATAACACTACAGCTGGTTGAACACTTTATACAGAAAAAAGGAAGAATATTGGCTGACAAGCTGAATATTGAGAGGATACAGAGTTGTATAATTATTTTCTCTTGGCCCATTTACATATTAATTATTTTAAGAAAATCACCTAGTGCACAATTACCGCTTTATAACATTAGCATATATCTATGCTTTATTTTTAAAATATTAATTTTTTTTTTCAATTCCAAGTCCTTAAATATAGACATTGCCGAAGTGTTGATAGATGCAAAAATGTATGTGCATTGATATACAGTATATTGATAAAACACCCATTATTCAAAACTGTATTAACTCACAGCTTTGATCAATTTCAACATTATTAATTTTATGGAGGAAAAAATGTAATGACATTGTAACAAATTGAACAGTATAGGCACAATCGCTCGGAACCACCGATCAAAGACAATCTTCAGCTAACAATGTTAACATTAATGAAGTTTTTTATCGCGGACTTTTTTACGTCTCAAATATTGTATTTAAAGGAAAATTACTCCTGTGCGATAAAGATATGATTTTCTTCTTCACGTTATCTTTTTTCCATGAAATAGCAAATCGTTAAAAGTCTATGTGTCTCTCTGTAATCGACGAATAAAATACAAATATTATTAGAAGCAGAAATAGTTGACCTAATATCAGACGTATACTGTCGGGTGTGTGAATAAATTAATCGAGATTAATAATAATAATTAATATCTTAAACAATAGGGTTGTCAAATATATAACACGATATTTCAAATAATTATAGTTACGATGTATCATTACAAATGAATCATTAAGTTTTAAAATATATTTAAGGGAAATAGAGTAGACAAATATAAATATAAAAGTAATAGGCCATCGTAATTTTAATCATTTAATAAAAAACATCAACTGAAACATTTTAACTAATTATTTCATTAAGCCAACAATTTCGTACCATACATGAAGCTATTAATCCTTACACGAGCGTTGTAATAAATAATTCCATGCAAAGAGAGTCCCGAACCTGTCTAACAATGTCTCATAGAGATTGGAACAAGCTAAAAGAGTAGTAGTATTATCCACTTTAAAGTGCCGACCATTGAATCGAATTTCAATTCTGGAAAGAACCTCGCAATCTGCACTACCAGCGCACCAGCTGTATTCATCGAACGGACGGTCTCATAAACAATTTTCTCCGATACCAATACCGATACCAAGGGGATTGAAATGAAAACACTCCGATGTAGGTTGCAGAAACTTGTTGTTTACTTGTTCTGATTAGGATTTTTTGATTGCCGTTTAAAGGAGCCTAGATATCTGGCCTGTGACGGAAGGTTCTGAGTGGTTTTATTGTGCAGCTCTGTTTGCAGCGAGCGTTTGTTGTTCCATTTTTTAACTCAAGCACAAACCAATCGAAAAGCTACGAAACAATTATTTAGTTTGTTTTGTTAAAGTGCTTCAATCAACGT
>DWPA01006494.1:0-10955 GCA_018251375.1 Calpodes ethlius
ATAACTAAACATCTTGATAACATGTCTAACAAAAAAATGGTATCTTTGATTTTGCATTTAACATTATTCTGTCAAATTATTCCTTTAGAACGAAAAACAATATTGTGCGCTTCAATAGTCTAAGTAAAAGTACTGAATGCAGCAAATCGAAGCGAAGGCTTGTTACTAGTGGTCGATAAACCAGACCAAACAGAACTAGACCTATTTCATCAGAGGATTTTGCGATTTGAAAATCATTAGGACGAGGCACGTTTTGTAAGCACGAAGTAATCTGTATTCGACGCGCAACGAATCCAAATTTGGTCTGAAACACTCTTTGTGTTCGGCTGTTCGGGACTCTGTAGATTTCTATTGTTCAGTTAAACTAGAAGTGGAACTAATTCACAGCTTTATTCCAAAAGAGTATTTGATTTTGCCGTAGTTTTATAAGACTTTGAATAATTGATAAGGTGAAGACTGCTGTCGTAACTTTCACTGAGGTTTGCTATGTTTCGAGTAAAGGTTTTCCTTTTTTTTATCAGGGTTTCGTAGTAAAAACGTATGTTCATACATCTGTCCTCAATATAGCGCTAATATTCTTGATAGTATCATTAGACAAAGTGATAGAATAAAATAAAAAAAATCACCCTGATTATAAAAAAGGGATAAACTTTTTTCTCGTAAGTATAAATATGTTGTACAATGTGAGTATTTAGAAAATATATATGCGTATGGTATATACATTTTCTTAACTCTATATGAAACCCACGTCCACAAGAAGTCTTGAGTTCAAAACAATAATTAAAATTTCTTTATCTTTATAAAAATATTTTTGACATGCATTTTAAATCCGTCAATCATAGTAGATCGTAAAGGTTTGCGGTTTGTATCGGTCTAATTAAAACTGTGTCCTCTTATGCTGTAAAGTTTAAATTTCATCCACTATTTAAGTTCCGATGAAAATACAACCTTATGACAAGAATGATTTAATAGTTTATTTAAGAATGTTTCCAGAAGAAACTCCTCAATGGTGAATAGCATAGTTATATATAATTATTCATTTGGTTTTATATCATATATAATTTATAAATCTTCATTAATTTTGAAAGTATTGTATCATTATTATTTTTTACACATCTAACGTGCAAATTACAACTAACTTCGATAACTGTAGCATGGCAACTAGTGCTGTACTACATAATGAACATCTGACTATCTCACGAACATTCCCAGACATCGGCTAAGACAATATTTGCTCAAATTATAGTGTCCTGAACAGTGTGACTTAATTTTACACTTCTAATTGAAATCATAGGCACACAATCTCGGATAATATTGAAGACTATAATTATTGTGAATAATTTGGATGTACGTCGAATATATTTTTTTAATCTTCATTAATGTAATAAAATATTGAGTCAACTTTTATATATACCTACGTTATACCAATACCATATTCTTTTTAGGTGAATTCATAAATGAATTCTGAATATGCATGCCGCAGAGGAAAATATTCTTCTTCGAAGTTTAAATTTACGTTCACAAATACGATATGGAAGCTTGATTTTTCTGCGCCAGATTAAAAAGCTCCAGCGAGATTTCCTCTGATGCGCTTAAAATTCAAATTCTAGGTTTAAAAATTTTGATACAATTATGTATGTTTTATTGACATGGATGTACAAACCGGGGTTTAAGTAAAGCTGAACTCACATCATTTATACCTACAGCTATAGTAAGCAAAATACCAACAATTAAAACACCGTCCGTTGTACGCATTTTCATTGTTACTAGTGTAGAAAACCAAGCTTTTCTTAGGTCTGGCTCTTGTGTCTATAGTGAAGTTACAGTAATTACTTAAGCAAAGTAAATAATTCGCAAACATTTCCAAATTTTGACAGTTCTCACTGTTCAAATTGTTAGTTATTGAATAGAAAATATTTGCTGAAGTATTTAAACTCTAGTAATTACTTTCACTTGACTATTAATACAAGTGTTAGTCTACATTTATGTTAGTACAAAGGTAAGTTTATAGATGGCGCTATTTTATTTATTTCAGTCCTCGATTAATTTATTGTATCACGGAAAGTGACCTGTATTACAACGCCATCTGGTGTCAAGCTACATAAACGACTTGTATGTAATCGTAAATAGATATTTTTTTCGCATTAGTTAGAGTAAAAGTATGAAAATAAAAAAGTCGTACTTTAAAATATCGTCAATAATAATGTGAGATAACACCGCTCACTTCTAATTTTCAACATTAAAAAAAATTTTTTAACGAAAATAAATCTGTGCCAATTATTTAAATGTCCAGAAAAAAAACCAGAAATACATAATTACAATTACAAACTATACTGTACTGAGAAATACAATGTGAAAACCCATCGCGTGAGTCCGATTTGAATATGAAAAATTCATCGTGTACATTCAAACACGTGTCTTATGCATTAAAAATCGTCAAATCGGTTTATGATCTAACCTGATATAACGAACTGCACTAACCAGATCGAAACTTCGCTAAAATATGAAAAAAAAACATCAAAAAGCTTTCAATATTGAAAACTTCGTAAAATGTGGCCTTTATTTTGCTATTAAGGGTGCCTTTTACACCGGCTTTTATTTTTATGTGGCCGTGATTGACTGTCAAAATGCGGTCGTGACGGTACTACATTCTTAAATAAACAAAAACTTTTAGGTTGCTTTTTGATCGTTAAACTTTTTATTGATATCATTAAATTTCTATACGCATATGCGCGTCGGTATTTGTTTGACTTATGTCAATGATACGTTGGAGAACTTAATAATAGTAAGATAATTGCTAAAAATAGAACATTTTATAGATATTTTTAATCATTAAATCTATATTAATTATTTATGACATTGTAGTTGATATAACGTAGTATATTTAAAACTTAAAAACAACATTTGAGTTCCTGTAATAACCAATCAATCATTATTGATTAAGCAAGAATTGGCAATCAAATACAATCAAAACACGTTCCGTTTACTAATCCTTGGATTAGGCCCATTAGAGCAATCAAAAGATCATTACGGTAGGTTGAAAATGTAAAATCTAAATCAAACTATAATATTACGTAGTAAACCTTTTCTTCGAATGGATAGTTGCTATTGGGTCTAATGGTCTTTATAGCTAGACATTCAGACAGAAAGGTGACCCTGGAGGACTGTTGAGCAGCCATTCTTTTCAAAGAGGGAGGTCATTTCACCTTCTTAGAGGAATAGGCTTTGCGAATATATTAAAGGAACCATATGGAGTTCGGACTTCGGCATGTTATATCGCGAAATGATTGCACGAAATTAGTAACAGTGCGTAGCAGTAGTAGTAAGCACTGATAGCCTAGTGGTTCGAACATTGGACTCCCGAACGTGGGGCGTGAGTTCTAATCCTGCACGCACCTCTAATTTTCTAAAAGTTATGCGCGTATTACAAGTTAATTATCACTAGCTTCGGTGAAGGAAAACTTCGTGAGGGAACCTGCACATCTGAGAGTTCACCACAATGTTCTCGAAGGTGTGTAAGGTCTACCAATCCGCACTTGGCCAGCGTGGTAGACTAAGGCCTGTAGGGGTACAGGTGAGAGGTCACCTCGTGAGAGGAGACCGGATCCCAGCAGTGGGACAATTATAGGTTGTAATTATGAATGATGATGAATAACAGTACGATTACTATACTAAAATAATTAATCTAATATAAATGTAGCAGATTTTGTCTATTATTTTTCCTTATCTTTCTATCTCCAACGACAATAGTTTCCAATTAAACCCACTATGGCAATCTACGAAGCCTTTGTACTCACAGTTTTCAATAAAACCTTTTGGGAGTACGTTATTAAATGTATGGACGGATAATAAATAAAGTAATCGTTACGAACAAATTATATTACGATGTTAAACTATCTCTTGTTTCTTTCTGATGATCGATTCATTAGAGTTAAGTTCGATACTTCTGATATTACTTCAGTTTTATTTACAGAGAGTAGTTTCCAGTTAGGAATTTATACTATTAGTAGATCGATAGTTGGAGGTTTTCTGTTACCTATTTCTTAACTTTGCGTGGCCGTATCACTGGATGTCAATACACCGTTTGTTGACAATCTGGGTGTTACGAAAAGACAGACCACAGCAAGACTTTAACTTGAAGATAGATAGGTTTTGACTTGACTTTGACATTACAGTCAACAATTTATAAGACATTTATATAATTTCTGGAGTTTTATCAAAAAACATTTGTCAAGGAGTAAAATAGTTTTAGCAATATTAATCGCTCACATTCCTACTCATAAAAATGGAATATTTTTAGAATTTAGAAAGTGGAAAGTTTTATTATAAAACAATTGAACATACAAATTTTGACCAATCATAGCATAGAAATTTAATTACTCTTACAAGTACAGGGATAAAATCAAAGTATTAAAAAATCTTTAGGTACTTATACTAAACTATTAATGTGCATATTTTTCGTGTCGTGCGTAAGGGAACGTTTTGCTTACGTCTAATATACATATTTTGATGCATTTTAAGTTAAAATTAACACCTTGTAAAATCGTCTTAATGTAATGAAATTCTCCAACACCTCATTTTTACAGAATAAGGTCAACATTAGGTGATGAAACCCGATCTTAATAATGGTTAATAACAGGTTTTAAAGGTCAATATACTTTAATAGACTACTCTCATAGTCACAGCCAAGATTTCGACCAGATATCATGTCAACTCCAATAAGATTAGAATCTTAATTTGAAATTTATGTAATAGTTCTGTAAGCAGTCCAGTTTTAGATTATGTTACATGTACACTGGTTTCAAATGTTTGAAATGTTTGAAATGTCTGAAATGTTTGAAATGAATTGGAACGATCCTCTTTCTTCCCCCGGCGTCCAATTACGGATACGTTGTAACTTTTAATTAATATTTGCTAGACTTTTTGTTAATCTGCAGGCCAGTGGGTTGTGGTCTGGTAAACATTGCCGTATGGAGGTTTATGACATGAGAGGTAAAGAGAAAACGTTTCAAATTTAAAGTGATCGTGTTAATTTACTATAAGAATTCAGCTTATGTATGTTGGTGTTTTAAAAATCGAATATACATAGATGAATTGCCTATATTATAATATTATGTTTAAAATAAGTATGTGTTGAGTATTTTTTTCGCAGTTTCTTCTCGATGATAAAGCAGCTTTTCGAATTAATGATAAAAACAAAAAAATACATTCATATGTGTGTTATAAATACTAAAATAACTAAACGAGTTCAAAATTTTATACAAGTTAGTAAGATTTTTATGTACTTTTGTTACCAAAGTTCCCACGAAAGTGGGTTATTTTAAACATTTATTAACTTGATATAGCAAGGGCACAAGGCGAGTGGCGTCCGCGCAGCCGTAAATCATGCGAAAATAATACATAACAATCTATAGAACTTATTATAATAATAAGCAACTGTCGCGCACTCTCTAAGCTTCGCACCTAGTGAACAAAATATAACGCCCCTCTACGCGTCTTATCCACTTACTGTATCACGTCCCTTAGATTAGACGTATAATTTGATATTGTTGTATTGTCGTTGCTATGGTAATGATTTGTAAGGTGATTTCAAACTATAGTAAAGCATGACAGAGTTTATTAATTAAAATGTTAAATTTCTTTTCCACGTGAGGTGTGAAATAGCCAGGCTGTGCTGTTTGAGGTCCACCAGTAGGATTGCTTGATTTTCAAGCATGTTCCATTGACGTTCAATTTTAACGGTGGATTTAACATAGTTCGGTAGGTAATCTCGCATATCTCTTTTGGAAAAGCATCTTAAAGTAGCCAACCTAGTGGGAATTCATAACGTTGTTGACGTAGATGTTTAAAAATATTTAAGTATTCAAAAAAAAGTTCGTCAGAAATTTTAATACCATCTGTGATATTTAAAACATCATCTAACTTAAGCGAGTCGTTAATGAATTTGCGTATGTAAACGTGAAATAGATTTTGTAAATACATTTTTGTGAATAGAAATTCTTCAGAATAAGAAATATTATATGAGCCTTTTAACCAATATAACTATTTCTTAATTTGTACAATCAATTATATTTTTAACCGAAAATGTTTCTTATTCTCAATAATTTTCGTCTTATTATTTTTTGACCTTTTTCTTAATCGTTGATATATTGTAGATAACTGGTATTTGGTTTTATGGCGATAAAATAAAAAAAAAACTAACTTTAATATAAACTTGACTGTAGATATCAAGCAGATACCAACTATGGTGACTTTATCGTATAGTGTAGTTGTATTCAAGATTGAAATCCATGATCTACAATTGATTTTTTACGAAGAATAAAATGTCAAAGTTATCACCTTTTAATACATTAAAACGTGATAATTTTTACCCCTGATAATTTGACCAAGGTACACCTTGTAGCGTGAAAAGCACTTGCATCGCTTTTTATGTTCTGGTCAAGCGTGACATAAAACTTATATTTGTCTTTTAAATATTCAATTCAAAGTAACTCAATTGTTTGAAGTACGGTTTCATTACAACACAAGCACTCACAATCGTGAATTAATGATGTAATTTTCCCCGCACTTATTCCCAATGGCGGTTTTAACGAGCTTTTTAAACAGGTAATGTGGACTTTACCAGTACACAGTTTCGTTCCGACCCACATTAGATCAACATTAAGTCACCTTTCGGATCTTTTACTTGCATAATTAAAGCGTTCGTGTATGCGGCTTGTTAGTCGCGTGTGGTCTTGAGCGATGTGAGCGATTAACGAAGTTTGGTAACAGTTCCTAAATTGGACCTTTTCGGTTATAAATACAGTTGAACACCACCGCGTCGTTTGTGACTATACTTTTGGCTTGAGGCAAGTGAAAGTTTATTTAACACTGTCCATTGCACAAGCATGATAAACATCGATTACAAGTATGAATGATAAGCAATGATAAACGTGTACTGGCAAGCGATGGTGACGAATGTCGGTTTCCTGAACGTGGGGGCGCGATACTAAATCCTGCACGCACTTCTAATTTTCAAGAAATTATGTGCGTATTACAAGTTAATTATCACCTGCTTCGGTGATCAAACATCGTGAGGAAAATTGCACACCTGAGAGTTCTCCATAATGTTCTCGAAGGTGTGTGAAGTCTGTCAGCACTTGGTCAGCGTGGTGGACTATGGCCTGTACCCCTCACATTGTGAGAGGAGACCCGAGCCCAGCAGTGGAACTATTATGGGTTATAATGATAATGAAATAATAATTGTAGGTACTTTGAAATAATAGAACGTTAATCAATCAAGGGTTAACTAGACTGATTTGTCTGAAGAATTTAATTGTATTAATGATAGCCAGGGTCTGATGATGAAGGCGGTGAGACGATATGAAAGCGTGAATTTAGTTTTTAACGCTTCTAGTACCGAACGACGATATATCGTCGTTATGATTTTCAACAAATAATGAAACACAATTCGTATCATCTTATTCTCCCTTCATTTCATCATGCTGCTTTTTATATTTTGTAAATATCACTTCTACTTTCGTTTTTACGAACATTTTATCAAACCTCTGCAAATTCGCCGATTCAACCCGGTATTCTTCTCGTAGGTACGTTCTTTTCGCCGGTACTAAGAGGGTTAAAGTTATTTAAATAGTTAACAGAAGAGTTAGTAGCCTGTAAGGTCAGTCATCTCAGAATGTAATAAGTTATGTATTCATTCAAACTATGTAATCAAATATCGACACTGGAAAGCCAATAGTACTAAAGCGCCAAAAGGCCATTTTACAGCGATTTAAGCGGTTTTTATGCACAAAATCCAGCACAACTATTTCCCCTTACTGTCCTATCTAAATGCAGTTAAAGCAAAGATATATAGTGACAGTGTTACCGACGTACTGACATCTATATCTTCTACATATTTGTTTTGTAATTTGATTATAACTTGCATTACGTTAGTATTTTTCGGTGCTAAATCGCCAAAATTATCGACACAGTAAAACATCCAATCCAACAATATATATTTAATTTTGGCCAAAATGGCACTTTAGTACTATTGGCACTGTTATTTTGAAACCGCCAAAATAATGCTCACATAGTTACAAAATCAAAATTGATAGACACTGATAAAAAAAACAATCCAACGATATATATATCTATCTCATTTTGGCCAAAATGGCGCTTTAATACTATTGGATTTTCAATGACAATGTATATGTTACAAATTTTCTAAATACTCTTCAATACGAACTAAGAAATTTCAATGCATTGCGATATTAGTACCGACATTCTACGCAGCGAGTTAGAGCGGGAGGGTCGTGACGTCACATCGTGCGTCTCGCTTGCACTCTTATTGGTTTTGTTGGACGGTATCAGACGCGCAGGCCACCCAGACGGGGCCTTAGGGTTGGCAGTGATGGGAATAAAATAATATTTAATTTATTTATCGTATTTTTAATTGTTTTATCGTTTGAATCTAAGATTGTTGTGAAGTAGGATTTGTACACGTGTATTATATTACTAAAAAATGTTACTATAAAGTGTGGTCATTCGGGATCCCGGAATCTTCCTATGCGTCGGATGGCTGCCGAGGGGGTTTTAGTGGGTACAAACTGGTATATGTGGGCATAACCCAAAACTAAAATATGTAATATTAGGGCATAAATAAAAAAAAGGTTACAAAGTTTTTTATGTACTAGTTAGTATTATTTTGTAGTTGAATATTTAATAGATTTAAGTTTATGAATTAAGTTATTATTTGAAGTGATAAGAGTATACATAAAGGAACCATCACAGCTATGAATAATTGAAATTATATTAATTAAATAATGAATTATATATCTTTTATGCAAACGCACTTTTTGGGAATTGAACTCGGGTCATTTTGTTTTGTAGAACATCAAGAATTTGATTCGATATATTTTTTTAATTATCTCGTAAATTTTCTGTAGTTTTTTAATAAATATTAAGTTTGTACACACTAGTAGCTTTTAAAATTGTTTGATAAATTGTTGTTATTGAATAAATATATGCATGTAATTACAAAAGTTATACAACTAATATTACATATCGAAATATAGAAAGAATTAAAAAAGCAATATTTTTATATAATAAACAAAAGAAAGAGTCATATTTTAAAATTTAAAAAAAACAAGAAATTCTTCAAGCGAGCGATGTGTTGTCGATATTTGAGTGTCACACAACGGTGACATTTAGACGTTGTAACTCATTTCCAATAACTGAATTGTGTAGTTTAAAAAAAAATCTGTTACCAATACGAAATATAATCAATAACATTCAGAAAACAAACGCTCGGATGAGACGAAAGTATATGCAAATATATATATGTGCAATACATACATAAATACATGTCATTGCATATATATTCGCTCTGTCATGTGTGCAATGCTTAGTAGACGAGAGTGGGGAGGCTACGTAGCACGGCACTAAGAGGACGTATTTAAAAATACTTATATATATATATATATATATATCATTTCTTTCTCTCGGTGTATCAATCCATATATTTCGTTTCTTTGCTTCAATAACGTGACAAGTTTAAAAACTCAGTTTTCTTTTCTTTTTTGTATTGGCATTTTGTACTGATGTATTATCAAAACATTCTTATAATTAGAGATAGCTAAGTTTGTTCATAATCTACAATAAAGGTAAAAATTACACAATTAAGTAAAATAGTTTTTTGTAAGTTAAATAATGCTCTACTGTAAAATTGTGTTTTAAGATAAAACATAATTGAAGCATCGAAGCGATTTATGTATTTCTATCCTCTTCGCACATTCTCATTTCAATGACTTTCATATTACGATTCTAAAAAAGTTCACGTGAAAATTAATAAAATATATTATTTCAAACAAAGTTACAATCGCCAACCCTAGCTCGGAATATAATTAACCATGAAGTCGAAGCAAAATTAATTTGTCAAAACAAACTGTATTGTCGGTGTGTTCATCATCGAGGTCGCGATGGGCAGCGCGGACCACGTCACGCCACTATGTATAGCGTCTTTAGGAGATTTACTTGGGAACTTTGTCACATCGTAATCGGCAAATAACTGTAAGTGATAGAGGTTTGTGTACATGGGTGTGTCCGGGTTCGAGTCCAGAGGGGAAGGGGGGGGGGGTTAAGTCTGGTTGCGTCTATGGGAAGGGGGAAATCAGGTTCTTTCGTCTAAAAACAAACTTGGTTACACAAAATTTTAATTACAATTAGTGTAACTAACGCGGTAACTTGTCTACATTTGTATAGTGTCATTTTAATGCGATAATTAACGCGTTAGAACGCAAAATTCACAGTAGGATTATAATTTAAAGATAATTGGAATGTTTTTTAGTATGGTAGAGTTAACGAGAAGTCCTGGGTTCGATTTTGTCATGTACAAATAAAAGATTTCCTTCTGTTATTAGTGATGCTTCAATAGGTTAGCGATTCATTTGTCTCTCGTATGAAGTTAGTTATTTCAAAATTATAATCCATAACTGTCCCACAGCTGGGCTCGGCTCTCCTCTCACAGTTTAAGGGGTAAAGGCCATAGTCCACCACGCTGGTCAAGTTTGGGTTGGCAGAGTTTACGATTGAGATCTTTATAGACCACTCTCAGTTTTCTTAGATGTTGGTTTTCATCACCGAATCACTTGATGATGTGGTCTTTTGTAAAGCAATACCTGAAGTTCAGGATAGGTTCCAGATGAGGGAACTTAAGGGCCTTAAGATTTGACAGCATGGTCACTAAATTTTATATACATACCAGATATTGGCCGTGGTTTTAACTGCGTGTGAGAAAAGTATAGTCATAAAAAGGTTGTCAATTCTTTTCTATTACTGGTTGCTAGGCAACGCTTTGTTGTTAAACACTTCCTTTAATTTGGCTGAAATATACATCGTAATGGATCTTGTCACAGAAATGAGATGTTCTTTCGCCGTGAATAGTAGTCTATGGCACTCTTCATATTTCCAAATAT
>DWPA01006495.1:0-10954 GCA_018251375.1 Calpodes ethlius
TGTTTAAGTTTTAAGTTTTAATTTTAATTATTTGTAATAAAATATATATCCACAATAATTTGTAGTTTACCTACAAACTAATACGGTTTGTCTACAAGGGAGGTGTTATAAACAAAATGTCACTGGGTGTCGTCCACTGCGCTTTTTCATAGATACTACACATGCATAATGTATGTAAGTGTTATTACGATGCATCAGATTTAGTAGTAGCTGAATAGTATGAGTAGTAGCCTTTCACACATTCTCGGGTAAGGAATGAGATGCTTAAAAACTGATTGTTAAGTACATCTTTCACATTCAACTACGTGCTAGATGCACAATTCAATATAGGTACCTAATTAGATTAAAACTCGTCATGGGAAAGATATAATTATCATAGAACTAGATTTTATTAACAAAAGGTAAAAATAATAGTTTATAATGTTCGAAAGGGATGTCGCAAGGAGCTGTGGGAGAGTGGAGAGCATGTAATAAGTTAGATACCACAACACACATGTTTATTTCCATTCTTCGTACTAATATTTATAATTTTATTATTACACAACATGTATATAGAAAGATTTTTATACAATAGTGTATAATTAATACCTAAACAACTATATTAATCAACAATACAGTAAAAGAATTACGAATCACTTAAAAATTAGCAGTCTATTATAATGATATGTATCTTTTGCGGTTTGGAACAGCCGTTAACGTTAGTTTTAATATAAAATTTATAATTAATGTTAAAAGAGTAAGTGTTGTATCTTTTAATATTTTTGCGTTCATCCAGATCATCTGTTCAAACGGAATCAGTGATGGTGTCCGTGTGCTACGGTATTTATACGATCGGTTACGTCTCTAGTTAACTTCTCGTATCGCGACTTTGAGTTAATAACGAATCCTTAGTAACGAACACTGTCAATTACACATTAATTTACACGAACACTTAAAATATAATGTATTTGAGATTGTAATCAGATGTACACAAAAATATCTTTACTTAATAGTTTGCTGTGAGATCACTGCACAATAGATTTACCTACTTACATGCCTAATATGTTTGGTCACCTTATTATCAATCAAAAATAACATTTACCGCCATACGTTTCATTCAGTACATTATTACTTTTTAAATTCATTATTAAACTCTAAATAGAATCAGCAATCAGATAAATCAATAAGCACACGGTTAATTTAAAGTCGAAGGGTTCACAAGTTCATACTGTTGTTTTCGAAGCTTCTTTACATTGAAAATGAATCTCGTGCCATTTAATGACGACAACGGGTTCTCACAGCAAACATCGTTAGATACTAATATTTTTCTACTATATACAATTGAATTAGGTACCATTTTTAAACCTAGCCTGTTGCAACGAACAGCGTTTATTTTCAATAAATCACATCAGTATTCAAATATCGTCTATACAACAATATATTCTTATGACTAAGCGAATGGGGAATTTTCTTACGACAAGATCACAAAATTGTTTAAGCCATTTTTATAGTTTTATATAAAAATTATAACCACATTTTTGTAAGCGCATTTTACGCACTACCGAACTATAAGTATGGAAACATCAATTGGACTTTACCGCAAGGTATTAAATAGTAAATAGTATAATAACAAGAAGTTATAAATCGGTATTTTGGCCAGCGTACTGTAAGTGAAAAATTTTGTATAAACATAGTTAAATTGTCAGTCAAAATCTAGGATGTACGAGTCACTGCGCGGAGAAATTTCAATAAACGTTCTAAGATTTTAAGTATGTACATTGAATTGTTTTCTACTTCATAGGTATTGTTTGTTTCTTCTCGTAGTCGTGTCGTTACTGCAAGAAATTGGAGCGGTACTGTAGAAAGGTAAAATCGTTATTGTTTAAAAGACAGTATTAGACAAGTAGTTAGTGAGATGGCAAACATTACGCAGTACAAAATCTACAACAGCGTTGCAAGTGTTATACGTGTATCGTACACTCCCGACGTTCTTGCTCCTTTCTTTGTTGGTACCTGCGGGAACAGAGCGCACATTTTACTTGCCTAGTCAACACACCGTACTTACGTTCCCTTTTCTATTTGGGAAACAGTGATAACCTTAAGTAGTTCAATAAATATGCAACCAATTAAAAAAATGAAAATAAGGAGACTCACTTATCAATTAACGAAGAAATATCGGGTGGCACGGGGGCGAAGCTTCCCGAAAGGGCGTCGCTCCCGTTCTGTCCTCCACTGCGGTATAAACATTGAAGTTATTTAAGGAATCATATTTAAAAAAAAATCTACTGGACATGCGTTTCATAGATATTACATGAGATACAAACGATAAAAACGCATTATAGTAAAGCAAGCTTAAATATTAAATTTCACTAAATGGGAGGAGGTTCTACCGATATTAGGTCATGTGCTCCTACGATACAAATATAGAAGTTCTTCTAAATAATGTGAACTGCCTTAACAAGATAGCTTAATTAGTACTTATCATATGTGCTAGGTAGGAAGAAGAAATATACTTAAGTATATTTTAATAGTGTATTAATTTTTTGATATCATGACACAGCCAACATGACCAGGCTATTCTTATATATTCTAATCATCTTTTTATAAGATCAGCTTCTGATGTTTGTCAACCATTTTTAAAAATGATACCTCCTCGAGTAAAATTATTCGTCACAACTTTATTAATATTTGATTTGTTTTTATTAAATATAACTAGAGTTATATTTAAATTTAACTTAGTTGTATAATTTATTACAATAATAAGATGTGATTAGAAGTGAAGTTTTAGCTGGGTCATGCGTTGCAGTATCGAGGGTGTGAGGTGTGGAGTGCGGTGTGGGCGGGCGGTGCGGGGAGGTACCTGGTCTACCTGCTGGCGGTGCGCCGCCCGCTGCCGTACGCGCTGCCGCCACCGGAGCCCCCTGAACCTGCAGTAGTGGTTTAACTTCATCAACTACAACTTAGTACCAGCACTAAACAAAACAGTACAATGGTAATTTATAAGAAAATGTTATTCTTTATACGGAATATTGTTACACATTTATTTTTTATATTCGTATTTGATTTTTATAATAGTAACGTATCAGGAGCCATCTCCAAGTCGAACTTTAGAAACTCTATGGCTGTGCGCTGTATGCCTCACGTTTTGTGAGGAGACTCGAGCCCAGCAGTGAGACTGTGTTTGATTCAAAGATTTTGCATAAACAGATATTACGGTGTAATATAATCCATAGGTAGTATGGTTTGGAAGAGTTGTATGTTGTGTGTACTGTGTACCTTTGGTGGTGGTGTTAGCGGCGCTGTCGCTGTAGTCGTCCGAGTCGGAGCGCTCGCGCCAGCCGGGCGGCGCGGGCGCAGGGCACGCGGCGCGCATTCGGTGCCGCGCCTCCACTGTCGAGCATTTCGAGAGACTTGACTCGTCTGAGGAACCATGAGATGGGGGTGATGGTCAGCGAACTGATGATGAGTAAGCACACGTAGAATAGAATGTTGGTGAAGGACCCGAGCACCACAACCTTAGGCGTTGACCCAATTCTAAGTATAATAAGATTGTTGTAAATATAAAAGTTGTACATAAAATAAGACCTAAGGTTCCATACCTCGTTCTAAATCACGATCACGATAAAACTGCTCAGATGATAAATTTGATGATTGAGTAAAGCCAATGCCCGCGAAGAAATGATGAAATGATTTCTCGAAAATTATTGATTTGGGTGATATAAATTTTCAAGTGAAGAAACAATTAAAAATATTGTTATGTGTTATGTTATAATAATTACTGTCACTCTAATTTAAGAATTTACCAGTTTCCCAGGTGCCGACATAAATGAAAACTGATTTTGAAGGTCGGTGAAGTCTGAGTTTTGAAGTTGTGAATAAGTTGTGTCACGTGTACCAACTCGTTTTTAAAATGATTAATTATTTAGGACGAAGTAGTTGTAAAGTTACCAAGTTCATAAGTGTGCATAAAATTCGCTTAAAATGAAAAAAAGAAGAAGCAAGAGGGAAAATAATGACATAGAACTTTTTAAGGTAATCTTGCTTTAATGGGAGTCTGAGAATGAGTTCATTTTGGAAAAGGGTTCTCTAGCTCAAAGTACTTTGGGAGTCCTGCTCTAGTCCGCGTCAAATACGCTATTCGAATTTCCTACCGAAAATGAAATTGCTTGCAAAATTTACTCGAGAACAAGGTTCTGCGTTATGCAACTCGTCCGCAATCGGGAGTACCTGTACGATCGAGAACTTTACGCGGTTTTGTCAAACAAACGATGATATAAAGTCGCCCAGGGTGAGGAGGTAAGGATGTTTTCAAAGTTACCCTCCACTCATGTTCGCGAGTAGTGTAGAAGCCGCATGAGTGTCGAACATGCTTCAAGCTTACCGTATCTGTAGTGGTCGCAGGCGCGTCTCCGGCGGCGGTGCGGCGGCGCCGCGTCGTCGTCCCGCCGCGCGAGCGTGCGGAACTGCAGCGAGTGCGCGCCCGCCGCACCTCCCGCGCCGCCCGTCGCCGGCCCGCCGAAGGTCGCGTACGGACTGATCTCGTACAACTCCGCTGGATAGAAATCCGCATCTCACTCACATGTTGTTTTCGAACAATTCTCTCGCTGATCAACTCGGGTTCTCACTCGATTTATGTGAACATTAGATTAGAATAATGGTGATAGTTTAGTGGTTTGAATTCTGATAAAGGAGGTACCTCAATTTTTTAAAGTTATGTGTTATTAGGTAAGTATAGCATAAACAGTTGAATTTTAGAAGATTCAACAGGCATAACAAAACTGCATCTTCGCTTGGTGCAGCCAGGTGACCGAGGAGTCGAGCTCGATTCTATTAATCGTGCCGGTATATTTGATTCTACAATTTAACCTGTTAAAATATGCTAGATACCACTCTTTTAAAATCAGTCATGTCACTAATGGTTTTCGGTTCTAGTGTTAGTATTACAAGTGTTTCGATGATGACGCCATGTACCTTCGCGGTGCCGGAATGTTACCATAAATTATTTACGTACCTGAAGAATCATCATTAGACTTTTCGTTTCCATTTATAGACGATGATGAGTACAGTTTTTGTCCTTCTCTGAGTTTCTCCCTTTCGGCTTCGTTACTTTCGCTGAGTTTTCTGTTGTCGCGCAGGTAGTGGTCTCTGGAGAAGCAGAAAAACCTATAACATTAAAGATAATACTTTGTAGCTGGTACATCCTCTGTATAATATTACATAACTACCATCACGAACAAATTTAAAACTTAAACGGGAATAAATATTAATAATTTAAACTTGTCGAGTAAAATACAAGAATTTTAATTGACTACGTGATGGTGTGCCTTTACGTGGTGATAACATATTTCAGTGTAAGTGCGTCCTACAGAGTTACTGGGGTGTTATGAACATTATACTGAATTTGGTTGTGTTGGTAAGAGTAGGCCGATGAGGGTCGCGATACAGACTTGCGCTTCCCGTGCAGCAGACAGAGCAGGGCGGCGAGCGCGGCCACGATGACGAGCGCGCTGGCGGCGCACGACACCAGCACCGTGCGCAGCGCCGCGGGCCGCGCCGCGCCGCTCGCCGGCGTCGCCGCGCTGGGCGGCGGGATGCGACCTGCCGACACTCCTGACTCATACATAACCCGTTAACATCGCTCGATAACTAATGTCTCGATTGCATTACACCGAAATTAATAAGGAGTTAATGAAGAGATTTTAAGTACGGTTTTGAGCGATGTAAGTAAACTTACGCACCTAAATAATATGTAAATTTGAACGTGATAACTAAATCACTTCGGCGTATGAACAAAATTATAATTCGGGAGCAGTGTTTAGACCAGCATTTTAGTACAGCAATTGGATTTTGTTAGTATAAAGATGATTCGTGGTAGGTTAATATAATCAATTCAATATAATTTAGATCAACTGGACTGTTAGAGACGGCTTGGGCGAGACGAATTAATATTAGTAAGTAGGTAACTAAGAATGTGAATGATACATGACCATGTGATGTAATAAACACAGATTGCGCTTAACTGGTTTCTAAATGATTGACAAACCTCCAGTCAAGGTGTGAGTGTCGGCCAGCAGAGTGACCGACTCTGCGCCCGCGTCGCTCCTCGCCTCCACCTTCAACTCGTACCAGGTGCCGGGGGACAGCTCGCCCACTACGTGGCTTGCCGCACTGAGCGCCTCGCCTACCTATCGGGCGGTCATTACCAATAAAAATCATGAACATTATATTCAGAAGATTAAGTAAGGTATGGGTGATATGAATAACAGACACGAGTAAGTTTGTATGGCCGCGTAAAGAGGCCAGTTTACGACGTATCGGAATGCGTGGACGACTGACTATGAAGAATGTTTCTACAGACGCACTCTTATGTATTTGAAAATGGGGTTAGAAATTAACACGTTTACGAGTAGGTTTTAAAGTAAGACATTTTTTTTCTTATATTATATTATGAAATTAAATTATACTACTTTATCATGCAGTGCATCACCTACATACGTTATGCATAGATTTTGATGATTCGGTAACGTTAAATAAACGCGACAAAATGCCTTTGTATTTTGTAATAACAATGAAATGGTCCAACATTACAGCGTAAGATTACCGTACTAAAGAGTGTCCCGTACCTTCATCCAATGATCGTCACCCATCCGGCGGTAGGACACGCGGAACCCCAGGATGGGGCAGCCGCCGTTCCGCCACGCGTAAAAGTTGATTTTAATCGCTGTCGCGTTCATGTGCACGTGTTCCTCTGCTTTTGGTGGCTTTGGACCTGCGGGCCAAGATCATCTTATCGCTAATTTATTTGTAATGGATGATATATTAGTTTGCAACCCTAGTTAATGGAAATACTGATTACAGATTGAAGACTAGGTCAGAATGGGAGTGTAATCTACTTACTCATAGAAATAGAAGTAGCCCAAGTAATTAAAATGTATATGATTTCATTCTTATGACTGACATAAATGAAGTTGAAGATTAAAGTTAGTTTATAAATTCTAAAGTCACTCACGTCCCCCTCTCGTGCTAGCCGTGAGAATCTCGCTGGGAGGTCCCAGGGAGATCTTGTTCTGGGCTTGGATCTTCGCGTTGTAAGTGGTTCCGCATTTGAGCATGTCCATCGTATACGTGGACACCTCGGGGGACAGTTCCACGGTGTGCCATTCAGTTTCATCCAACTGTTTGTAGTGAAGCAGGTAACCTGTAAGGACATCGTAGAATTGAGTAATACGGCTGTATTCCAGTTCCGATGTCGTTAGTTTTCAGGAATGTTGACAAATAATTATTGTTCAGGTTCAACCTTTAACCACTAACGAAACTTAACTAGCCCAACCTTCTAATTCCTTGTTTCTCAATGTAATTCATAAAACAATTATCAATTCATCACACCCGCCAAAATTCGCAGGATAAATCTTTAATGCCTGTAATAATTTATTACTTTGGATGTAATCCGAGACAACCATCCCGCCGGGCCAATTTGCAACAGCTAAATAATAATAATACAAGTCCTACAATAAGGGTTATGTTAGGTTTAGTACCTGTTCTACTAATTCTATTTTTTGGACATTAGTTGCAGTCGTATGCTTATACAAAAACATAAAGACTGCCGAGAATTTATAAAACATTAGTACGAGGACAGTCAAAGCACGCAAAAGGACCGCAGAACCCATTTTCTCTCTCACACGCAGTCTGAGCGCAGTAGTCCAGCAGTGGCCGGCACTCACCTAGCACGGGCTGCGTGTCGGCCGGCAGCCGCCAGTGCAGCTTGATGCTGGTGGCCGTGGTGTACTGCAGCGACAGCGCGGGCGCGCCGGGCGGCAGCACGGCCGACACCGTGTACATGATCGAGTCCTCGCCGATGCTGTTGCTCGCCGTACATGTGAAGTTGCCCGACGATTGTTCGTTCACCTCTGTCATTTTAAATAAATATGTTTTTTGACAATTTTTGATTTAATTGTTTGAATTAATCTCGGTTTCAGAATTAATTAAGGAAAATAATTATTGAATTCCTTTACCGCTGCCATGATTGATGTTAAGCTATGTTATTGCAATTATTGAGCCTTGTTGAAAGCTTTTGAGAAACTTAATGGCTAAGTCATGAATTACTCGATCCGCTAGAGGCTATATTAGCTTTAAGCCTCATATTTAATATGCAGTAAAATACAACTACAACTTGTAGCGCTATTTCATTGCTATATAAGGTACTCATCGAAATACTGCAGTCGAAAATTCGAAAAGTAAGAAATGAAAACTAAAAAAAAAAATAGAACCGACTTCAAAAATATAAGTTTAAAAGTATGATAAGTATAATAAATTACTTTTAATTAAAGTTACCTACACGTATTGTAATTCTAACATATTTGGTTGGGTTGGCCAGTGATTTACTGGTTTTAGTATTTTAATATTTAGGAACAACAAATATCTTTGCACACAGTTCTGTTCTATTGTGGGTGGAAGTCCATCCACTAAAGTGTTAATTTTTTTGTTCACAAATGACATCATTAGACACTGCGATAATTAAATTTTTATACTGGTTGTGTTATATTAATGTTACACAGAGTAACATCTTTAAAAACGATTCAAGTACTCCCATCCGTTGATGAATTTCATTACTTATCTTCCGAACGGAACGGGTGGTTTTTAATACATTAGCAATAAGATGTTTTATTTTATAGTGCGTTTCGTACCCCGTATGTGGAGATGTCCGAGCCTCGTGACCTGGTAGTAGGTATGGTGCGTGACGGGCGCGCGGCCGTGCGTCCAGCGCGAGCGCGGCGTGGGTGCCCCAACACACGAGCACGCCAGCAGCGCCGCATGCCCCGCGCGCACCGCCCGCGCGCCGCCGAACGACGCGATTCGCGCCGGGACTTTGGTAAGAAATTATCGATATTTACCGAATGAACAAAATTTCTGGCATTACCTATATTTCACAGTTTGGATCTCTTAGTTTTCCTTATTTAAAGTCCTTTAATTGTAATATACGCGGTGCATCGAAATAATTTTCATATTTGATATTCTAGGCTTCCAGAACTGCTAGTCGTAAAGACAGTAGCTGCACATTGCTAATTATACAGTAGTGACATATTTTTGTTCAGAGATAAACTCACTTCTCCCACTGGGTCCCTGCCCCACTACCAGCGTGGATTCACCTTCCCCGGAGCCAGTGGTAGCCGACACCCAGAACTCGTACAACTGGTTCTCCATTAGGTTCTTTACTTGAGACATCAGCTCCATCTCAGGGTTCTTATCGGCCGATACCGTGAAACTGGAATGCTTGCCCAATCTGAAAGTGATTATAAATTCTTTTGAAGATATTTAACATCTGTTTGGGGATGAATAAAAATCTGTACCAAGGGTTCATCACCATTTCATCGCAACCCATAACTGTCCCACTGCTGGGCTTGGGTCTCGGCACCTTATGTGAGGTATGGATTACGTAATGATTGACGTAAATTGGCATTACTTCTTTGTTTATTAACCGATTTCAATGAAAAAATAAATGTTAAGTGAAGCCCATCACAATTCTGAACGCGTTTCTGAGATTAGTATACACAAACACACAGACTTATAGACAACCAGAAAAAAATAATAAATATTGTTTTGGGTGTCCTGGCGTATATAAAGGCTCCCCATAATGAATTTTTAAATATATTTGCCGTGTACAGACAGCGACGTAGGCATGTATAGATTACAGTACCTCCCGGCCTCTCGGTAGTACACGGTGTAGTGCGATATGACGCCGTTGGGGTGCACGGGCGGCAGCCAGCTGACCAGCACCGAGTCAGTGGAGAACGCCAATGCTTTTATTTTTTCTGGAGCAGATGGAACTGAAAAAAAAAAACAATACTTCGAAGGTCCAAGGTATTTCGGATGTAACGAAATATAAATAGATAATTAGTGCACGATCACACGGGGCCTATGTGGTGCGGTATATTGATGTAGGCGGTTGACGTCGGACCGGACGCCGGATAAACATCGTACACTTCTCCTGTCACGGGCGTCGAGTTGGACCGTATACGTCAATACAACGCACCGCACAGTCGCCGTGCACGCAGCGTTAGCGTTACCGTCTTCCTCGGTCATGCAGTAGACGGGCGGGCTGCGCTTGCCGTCGCCGGCGCTCGTGAAGGCCAGCACCTGGATGGAGTAGTTGGTGTACTTGTGCAGCGTGTGCAGGTACGTGTCCGATGTCGTCACCCGCTTGATCTCTGCTACATCCGCTATGGACATAACGATCATATCGCTTAAATGCTTCATAATGTTCAGACAGTACATCAAGTTATTTATCGTCATCCTTCGGTATGACACCGTCAGCAGAATGATTTTATTTAGATAAAAAAATCCTTTACACAATTTTGTTTGGACAAATTACGTAGAGTGATTGTAGATCGTATTTCGCTAAAAATAAAAAAAAAACCTAATTTTTGGTAGAAAAATTATCGTGTTTCTAGTATTAAACTAGACGTGCAATGGAATCTGATGCTCAAATAATGAAGTCTAATAAAGTTATGTCTAGTCTTTTAAGTGTTATCGTATTCTAAAAATAGAACTGTATGGTATGGTACTGCCTACACTAGGGCAAAGGTTATTCGCAGCAAAGCTATGCCGAATCACTAAAAAATAAGAAAAATTATTTATGTATGCGTAAAGTTCGAAGTTTGAAATGTTTGAATAGGAGTATTTCGAAGCGATGGCTGCAGATAATAACGTAAATAATACTTATTGAAGTTTATATTTGGACTCCAGTTACATCGCAATTGGTAGGTACGTAGACAAACATCAAAAGTTGTAATTATGAACACACTAATTATAGTTCGGCCTGTGTTATTAAGTTTAAACATTTTGTGTACCGTGAAAACAACGGACGGACTCGAGAAATTGCCCGCACGAGCAGACCGCCGCCACTGGCAGCGAGGGATTGTGGCCTGACCGCGGTTCAGTTCTAACAATGAATATTTCTCACATATTTATCCTTCAC
>DWPA01006496.1:0-10954 GCA_018251375.1 Calpodes ethlius
TTTTACCTTTAACGTAGATAACGTACAAACTTAGCCATCTCAAATCATAAGAATGTTTTGATAATACATTAAATTTAGTACAAAAATAGACAATATACAAAATAAAAAAAACTGAGTTTTCGAACTTGTCACGTTATTGCAGCAAAGAAGCGACATACAGGTAATACTGACCACAGCGTCTAGATCTGCCTTCGCGTCCCTCTGCTGCTTGCCGTCAGTGGGCTCCTCGTACTCCCACACGTCGTAGCCGCTGTCGGCCGTCAGGAAACTTTCGTTTATAACGTCCGTTCCCGTTTCGTATACACTGAAAATAATAATAATAAATAAACGCTAACACACTCATACCCCTGCAGTAGGATTTACGTGTCGCGGGTGGCATGGACGACACAAATACCACGTCATTAACACCCATGACCCGAGAACAAATATTTATCTCTCACATAAATATCTGCCCAGCCCAGGAATCGGACCCAGGACCCCTCGCTTCGCAGGCAGGGTCACTACCAACGAGACTACGGGGCCGTCAAAATGGCTTAAGTAATGTAATTTCTACTTCTGGGAAATTTAAAGGAGTCGTGTCGAGTCCCTCTATTCACAAACAATACTATGAGATCTCATAGTGAAATAGAAAAAGACGATCGATTATTTGTAATTGTATCTACTCTATCTATCACTCTAGTGTCTTGAAAAATGCAAAGATGAGAAAAAATCAACTCTTTCTTTCTATTTCCCTGTGAGATCTCATAGTATTGTTTGAGAATATTGTGGGAATAGTTTCACATAGTACAGAGAAATAATCTTTTATGTAATGTTATAAACCCGTAGTAACAAGATTTACCTATCTGGCGGTCTTTCATCTGGGAATAATGATTTAAACATCTGAGATAGACGCGGGATGGATCTCAGATGTGTTAGCACCCTAGTCTTCATCTCCTTGCTGCTCCCGCTGTTTATACCCGCTGTGATAGCGCGAAGCACCTTGCGTAGCACGGTCGGCTTGCGGCTGAACGATTTCTAGAAATAGATATTTTTTATATGATTTTAAAATGATTTCATCAAGGATTGAGAACATTTAATTATGATATGGGTACTCACAATATGTATTTTTTACACCGATATTTCGACCCAATTGCAAGCATTATGGTCTTGGCTAACAATGTGTACAAGATGTATATTGTGAGTACCCATGCCAAAAGTATAGACATGTTTGTTAAGTTTATTGAATTGAAATGAAAAATATGGAGATAACATGTCCATATGGAAAGAAGATGAAAAAGATAACCTTTAAAGTTTGGGACGCAAAGAATTAGAATCAATAACATAGGACATTTTATTGGGAATAAATAAGATACAATTTCTTTACCTTATTTGCAAAATAGAGAAAACAAAATATTACAAGTAGTCAAATGAAGCTTATTATTAATTTGTGTACCAATGTACCAAGTTATTTAATTTAATTATTATAGAATGTATATTAACTTCACCTATGTTCATAATACAGATAGCAAATCAACAGAGAATTAAATAAGCAGGCCTCTTTTGTTTGTGGCCACAATTTTGTGAACTATGTTTGTAATGTAGAATCAATTAATTTTCTGACTTGCGGGTTCACTACAACAAAACTTAGGATGAAACAAGCTAAGAAATATTTTGATATTTCAATTCCAATGGATATCCATAACATGGTAGCAAATTAACAGCTCTTAAGTAGTGAACATGTGCAAGACAAATTGTGTTGTGGTGGGTATAGACACTAATTAAAAGCTACTTATTTCTAAATCAATGTTATGGTAATCTAATAATAAAAGGAGCATAAATCGCCGCCGGCCCAGATGTACTGATGACTGAGAGCAGATGGCAGGAAACCACTGGATTTGGAGGGCTCAGGACCAGTTGGAGTGGTGCCAATTAGGGGAAGTCTATGTTTAACAGTGGACTCTTTCTTTTTCTTTCTTGTGAAAGATTTCTAAACCTTGTATTGTTGATTCATACTTTCTTTATCTCTGAATATTAACTGTTACTTCTATTTGACTAGGGAATTTATTGTCATTTTATTTGGAATACTAAAACAGTATGTTTTTAAGAGCTATAAGAGTATGATCTAATGTAATTTTATTTCTTTTTCCTGCTTCGTTTTACTCAACTTATGCTTGGTTTTATGTCTGTTATGTTAAAATAAATTCTTTATACTTCTATTGGTTCATTCTTATTCATTTAAATCACCATTAGTAGAAAAGACAATGAATCAAAGATGATAGAATGCCCAGTCTATGTTTACAAAACTAGAATTTAATAGAAAAGTAATAGAATGAAAATTCACCTGTTTTGTATAAGGCCAGCGTTCATTTAATACTACATTGATTGTTCAAGTAACATATTTAAGGCAGAAATACTCACTTGTAAATGTTCAATAAAATTCATAATTTGCGCCTGCATAAAATGGTCCATAAATCTGCCCACTTGAGCGGCCTGTCCCGGCTTGAGGAACAGTAGAAATTCCTCAACTATGTCCTTATGCTCCTCCCCAAGTAACTTCTCTATTTTCCTATATAAATCTACCGGCGTCTCTTTCATCGGGTCAAACGTCTTCAATATTTCTCGGAACTGTACAAATTTATTATCAGGCACCATTGAGTTTGAGGAAAATCTAGATTGTACTTTCGTATAATATGATCTAACAAGCGCTGAAACAAAATTTTCAGATTTCAATTATTGGATTATTGTTAGCCATGGACCAAAACGATATCTACTTAAGTTCAAGCCAAACCTATACAACTGAACAAGCTTCTTACAGTAAAGATGTATTTTAACCTAGTTTCAAACACAACAAAAACCACAGACAAGATTTACTGGCAACGTAGAGATTAAATAGATGTTTTATGATTAAAAAAACAAATATAAATTACGTACACTACCCTTTTTTCTATCACATTTCCTTTATTTTAGCCTCTACTCAAAATAATTGTGTAAAGTATAAATAACTTTAAAAAATTTCATACTCAAAATTATAATGAAAATGATCAAGTTTCTGTTATTGTATATTACAATTTTTTTACATAATTTTAATTAAAACTATGTATACGACAGAGACAGAACATAAGTAGTAATAGCTTCTCATAATCATGAGTAAAATTATGATTGCAACATGACTGTAATTAACATACCTGCTTCTAATGCATTGTTACTCTGTTTTAATAGTTCTTCTTTCGTCTTAGTTTCAGGTTTAATATCTTCTCGTACCTTAGATGGCCCTGGTTCTGTAATAGTTTCTATTGGCTGAAAAATAAACAAAGACACATAAAAAAAAATAGTTAAAAATGGCAGACATGCCGAGGTTGCAACTATGGAGATAAGGCGCAATTTAGGGCTTATTTACTTACTTTAAAAATATCATTTAAATATGTAAATTCACTTTCAAGTTACCTCTGTTTATTGCTCACACCCTGGGATAGATATTTTAACTTCTAGAAGTCCTTAAAAGTTTCGTTAAGTTACATAAATTAACACGCATACAACATCAACTGACTCACCTGAGAGATAATGGCGGGTTTCGAATTAGGATTTTGGTTAAAAAAGTTTGTATTGGGCTCAATCTTATTACCAAAAGCATCTTGACTTTCCCTTGTGAATAATATTGGCATAGAAGGCAACATTTCTAAGATTTACGAGCCTGTTTGTAACAAAACAAATCCTATAGTCGACACGATTCCCACTTTCTTACCACTAAAGTTCACAAAACAAAACACAGTAAAAACATTGTATAAACACTGTATAATTCAAAAACAATATATAAATATTACAGGACTACTCATTATTGCTTATTTTCCAACAAATTTATTGAATAAAACCCAACAATGTAATATTAGAAAAATATTTTTGTTTGACAGACACATCAACGACGCGAAAGCGCGGCGGGAGGAGAGGAGCGCGAACAGCGAGTCAAGAACGTTTCATTTTATTAACAATGAATAATTTACAATAAAGATATTTAAATTCGAATGAAAATTTAATTTAGTCGGATTTACATATATATATATTGTAGGGTAACTCTGAAAGAGGTTGAATTTAATACTATCTAATATTACGTTTAAAACTTCGCGCGGCAGGAAAAGTAACTTGTTCAAAGTTATAAATTTTCTGGCCACAACATGTTTGTGTATTGGTAGTTAATATGTTAAATAAGTACTCGGTGTTTTATACACAATAATATAAAACATTATTATTTGTTACCAACCAAATAATGTTTTTAATTAAAGACCAGAAAAGAAAAAACTTTACCAAAGTTTATCATATCGTCTTAATAAACAATTAATCTTTATATACCATTAGTTTAATAGATCTAATTAAATATGAATAAATAAACAAAACAAAACCAGTATGTATGTAGTTGTATGTATCTGTAGAAGAAATAAAAGGACAGGGTTGGAAGTCCAATATTAGTTTATCTGATGATAAGTGGTCATACGATGATTAGTATCAGAAACATTTAACTAAAGCTTCGTCGTCTCGGCCCCATACCGCTGCTTGCTATAACGTAACTTACAAATAAAATAAAAAATATTTCATTATTTATTATCCCATAAGGGTGGCAGCCTAGCGGATAAAAATCTGAGCATGAGTAATTGAGTATAGCTGGGATTATAAAATAACTAGTAATAATAGGCAGACTTATAATTCCCAGGAGTTTCATCTGAACATTGAATTGGGATTTTAAATACCTAAGACATTATATGTATGTATATATCTAACAAATTTATGTTCTATTTCAACCCTAAATATTAATTTTGTATTAGGTCAGACATCAATGACTCGCAGCGATAATCTTTAAGAAGTACGAGACTTGTTATTTAGGGTAATAGAGGATATTTTTATGCAAAGTAGCAGAAGTTATAATTATCGTTTGACTTCAATAAACCTCGAAGTTATATTTAAATACATATATTCAAAATCCGCATTAGGATGCTCTGTGTTTCGGGTAGCTTGGACAACACAAATAACACATCACTAACATCCACGACCTGAGAACAAACATTTATTTTTTATATAAATAATTGCCGGCAGACCCTTTGCAGGCAGACCATTTATTTGTTACATAAATATTTGCCCCGATCGAGAATTGAGCCGTAATCCTTTTGCAGGCAGACCAATTAAACTAGCCCCCAAATATCAATATCTAAGTTAAAACTTGATATGCGTGTAGCTAGGCACATTGATTACTGTCTGTTTGCGGTTAATGGCCGCGATAAAACGAAAAATAGTTATTATATGCTAATTAAGTTCATTTACGACGAGCCATGCTCGCGTGCCCGCTGACCTTTGAAGAGAGTAACTTTGAGTTCACATCTATATCTGTACCAATAATAAAACTGTAATAAAATCAAATCTATACTTCTCGAAAATTTAAACATAGGTAGAATTTATTATAGAGAAGAATATATTTATTATTTATATTAAATATTAAATTATTATAAGAATATATTATTATATATATTAAAGAAGCTAGGTTTTTTTTTAATTACAGGCAATAATTAAATTGTCTAGCAACACATAGAAACCAATTAACAAATTTAGATGATGCTTGGCACATTTGTAATTTATATCACGGGTATAGCAAATAGCAAACCGTATCCTAGAATACTTTTAATTCCGGAAAACAGATTAGTAACCGCGGACTAACGGATACAATATAATATACGATACGATAATACGATACAATACGATAATATGGAAATTCTGTAAAACGGTTATTTATTTATATTTTGGCAGAATTTATATCGCAATAAATTGATAGCTTAATAATTAATAGTACTACATTGATTCATAAAACAAACTTATACATGATATATTTATAGAATTAATAAAAATATTATGTGTGTGGACTTACATTATATTTCAAATATACATACGTTTACTAAGCAAAGCAGTTAATAATCAATAATACTAACGTCATTGAATTAACAATAAGTAAAAGATACATAATTATATGTTGTCGATACCGTTGTCTAGTAACCAGATCGATTTATTACTTGCTATCCAAATCGTATGATAGCTCAACATTATGTTCTAAAAGATTCGTTCAGTGCACAAGCTTATAATAGCGTTCTCGTATAAAATATATACAATGTTTAAAATTAGCTGATAAGGTTCGGTGTTCGTACATGTAACTGTCAAAATTGTGCGAAAACAGTCTGTCAAGGATGGCGTCGATTATACCAGCGGGACTGCAAAATGGGGTAAGGTTTGAATATTTTATGAATAAATTGCAATGAGTATGTGAGTATTTGATTTCAGATGGTTTTTTGCAGGCTATTAAAATAGGATATGAGCAATTTTTAGCACTACGAATTAACATTTGGACGATGTGTTGAGTGAAAGATCCTGTAAAAATGTTACAATATATGCATATGCTTTTTATATCTATTTAACAGAATAAAGGTGATGAAATTATGTCGTCGAAGTACAATTTTGCAATTGCCATCAGTCACTTATAATCTATGAGTATATTCTTATAAAGTTTTATAGATAATATTTAATTTAATAAAGATTCTTAGCTTTGAGTGTCTTTTTAATTACAAAAATAGTTTCTTAATGCTTGTAGTAGTTAAGGTTGTTGTTAATTTAGAAGGGATCTTTCTTATCTGTGGTGTGACCTTGTTACCAATTTTAAACCGACTGCATCTATTTTTAATTAATTATTAATATTTGCTAGTTCGACTGAGTCAGATCCGTTTGCTTATCTGTATCGATTTTATCACCTCTGCCCAGGTAACAAGGAATATGAAACAGCACGATCCGGGATTAGCCGATAACTAGTTATTACCTAGAAATTATTATAAATGTCAATCCTGTTAGTCCGCGGTAAAATAGTTAACTGGTGATTAATAATTATTTTTCATATACAAATATTAACGTGGTATTTGTGTGAAGGAGTTTTAACGTCTATTTAAATAAAAAAGTTTGCTGTTGTCAGACGCGAGAGCCGTACATCGGACACCTTATGTGAATTGAGTTCGGTGACTAATCCCCAGGGCGTAGTCCTTGTGCAAATTAAGAAGGATAGCTCTAATCCTCACACAAATGTTATAATGTTACTAAATAACAAAGTGAATTGTAGTGTGGGAACTACGTATCCTAATATCATATTGTGTTTTTCTTTCAATCAATTATTCTTATTCTGATGGCCGTAATCCTCACACAGATTAGATGCAATGGCTGTATTTTTTCATGTATAACAAATACGAGAGCCCTAGTTTTGACACAGATTAGATGATATAATAAACAAACATTTATCTGTCACATAAATATCTGCTCCTGCCGGGAATCGAACCCAGAACCCCAGGCTTCGCAAGCAGGGTCACTACCAACTAGGCTACGGGGCCGTCGATATGGCTGTAAGTCTTCGTACAAATTAAGTAGGCAGGCTGTAGTATTCGCATAGATAGTAACGGCCGTAAATTCGCATGCTTATTGAGTTATAGACTAATCCTTGTACAGATTTGATGAAATGGCCGTAAGCCGTCATCAATATTAGTATGAGAGCTGTAGTAATCACACAGATTAGGTGCGATGCCCGTAAGCCCCCATGCAAATTAATTAAGTACGAGGTCTGTACATGTCATGTAAATTACGTGTATAATGCAAACGTTTTTGAAACTGAAACGATTGCAATTACTTTATGTAAAGGATTTTAAGACTATATTATTTTGCAATTGTCGTTATTAGGAATTTCAAAACTATTCAATTATCTTCTCTATATTACTTGGTAACATACTTAAATTATAATAGCTGCCGTAATTTAATTTCACAATAGAGTATTTGTTTACAAATTTAAATACAGTCACACTTCTCATGGTACTTAAAATATTTTATAAAAGTCACGTCCTAATTGCTTGCATGAGTATTTCCTAAATCGATCTAGCAAGCAACGAACATAATAACGTACGTCTTATTGTGTTTTGTTCGCATCCGAGTTTTACTTACCTTGTACAAAGGAAGCGGCCAATGGAATTAAAATTTTCTTTAATTCAGATGTATTTGGTTGTTGTACCTAAACTGTAGTGCATTCAGTTCGCATTTACGTGCGATTTGCAAACAACGCTTACAAATATAAGTCATTTTGTGCCTAAGTGAAGTGTTCTGAGTGGCCAATATGGTTGAAAATAGTGACGGGAAAGTTGCTCAAGCTTCCGAAGTAAGAGAAATTAATATCGATGATCTTATATCGAAAAATGAGGAAGAAACACCAACCGAAGTGTATGGTGGTGTGGTAAATGAATTTATTTATTATTTTTGACTGAACGCTTAGTAATTCGTTTAATTTCATTGTCCAATGCCTTTCCTCAACCTTTATGAATCACCGTGTAGCCAAAAATGCGTCGATTTCTTTGTTTACTTGTATTTTTATAAATACAAGTTCTTACTTTAAATTTTAATGTAAATTATCAATCCATCCCAGCTTTGCATGAGTACAATTAAATTATAAATCATGCTTAAAATATAGACTATGTCAATCAGTAATAACTTAAGGGTCTGGTTATTTTTTTTTAAACAGAGTAGTTTCTAAACTTACCTTCTACATACAAATTCTTAGATTTGCCCTATTTATAATATCATTCGTAGTATAGATCATGAAGTTTATTTTAATATTTTCAGAGACGAAATTATAAGTAGTTATTAAGTGATTCAGTAATTGTGACAGTAACCTACTCTACATATAAAGGAAAGTCTATTTAAATATCTATTGTTGTATAGTATTGTTCCACGTATTTTAAAAGACAAAATAATTATACTTGTCTATAGTTCTGTACGTACCGGATATCATAACAATTTGATTATTGCTACAGATAAATGACTCAACAGTCGTAAGTGTTTATCCATTTATTTAATTATTGTGCTATAACTAAATCGAAAATGTTTTTTCCTATGTTTTTGTCAATAACATTCTGTAAAACGTTATTTTAAAACTGAAATTTCGTTAGTGGGGTCGCTATTTGCTATGTCGATACACAGTTCAATTTCTAATGTTAATAATAATGCGAGTTTACGTTTTCTTTTTGGACCATAGAGTACCCTGTTCATTTATTATCACATAACAGATGTACATGGTTTTCATCTATTTATACCATAAACAATCATAATATACGCTTAGCTTCTATCTATCAGCCTTTAAAAGTCCACTGCTGGACATAGGCCTCCCCTAATTTGCGGCACTCAGACCGGTCCTGAGCCTTCTGAATCCAGCGAATACCCACTGTCTTCTTCAGGTCGTCAGTTCCTCTGGTTGCGGGGCGAAATACACTCCTATTTCAGAGACGTGGACGCCATTCAAGGACCTTTCTTCCCCAACGGTTATCGGTCCTCCTTACTATATGGCCAGTCTATTGCCACTTCAGCCGGCTTATTCTTAGAGCTATGTCGGTTACGTTCGTTCGTCTACGGATCTCATCATTTCTGCATCACACTTAACACACTCGAATACTTTTACTTAGATTACCTAGATATAAAAAACACTCGAAAACACAAGTGAAACTTTATAGACAGACACTGTAGAACAACCTTATATTATAATTGAAATAAAGGTCAGCATATTCAGTAACTCTCTTGGCATATAAGGTTGCAATCAAGCAACAACCAAACAACGAGTGTGTTCTTAATTTTAAAAGCAATTTATCTTATTTTTCAGATAAAAGGCCTGGACGCTAACCGCTATGCGACGAAGAAGACGGTGGCCCAGGGCATGCTGGACATCGCGCTGCTGACCTCTAACGCATCTCAGCTGAAATACGTACTGCAAGTCGGGCCTAAACATGAATTTTATACTCTACTCGTCACTCTCATATCAATATCTATGGTTTTACAGGTAAGTTTTTAAAAGTATGATTATGTTTGAAAGTAAGTAAATACGTAAGTAAAGAAGGTGAATAATACGTTCATTTGCTCTACTTAATAGGCGTCGTGAAGACATTAGACTTCACTGGAGCCAAAGGTTAAGTATGAGAGATCAAACCACGGATTATGAAGAGCCTCTCTATATGCTTTAGAATACTTGCCACCTATCCTTATCCTAGGTTCCAGTGAGGATATATCTCTTTCTCATCTCTGTCCTCTTCATCCGTCTGTATGTCTGCGGTAACCTACATTACAAGGTTCCTAGGTGGCGATGGGTCTGGTGCTTTTATCGCTGAATCTGCTCCGCGACTGCCGGTTCCACCTGCCTCGACACCGGACCTCGGCTCTGAACATCAACTACTTGACGACAGCCGCCGCTTTCATCGTCACCGTACTCAACGTACTCGTTTCAGCGTTCGATTCGTCGCTCGCTAGATATCTTGAATTTGATGCTCTCTAATTCGAATCAAAATAATAGGATTAATAGGATAATTATGAAGTAATTGACCACTACTACTTAATAAACAGTATATAATTTAATATATAATTAAGTAGAAAAACAGAAATCGCAAAAAACGGGTTGTTTGATAGATAACGTTTTGCTTACTTAGTTAACAAACGAATAATATTGAAACATTGTTTAAGATATTAAAGTGATTGTTACGAAACTCCACAGCAACTAAGATGTAATATATTCTGAATGTTTAAAATTAAATAATAATATTATTTCAACGTTCATTCGCACATACGGAGGTTTACACACGTTACGTATTTTAAATATATTAATTCAATATTCGATTATGTTATCAAGGGCCATTGTGAGAGTAACAAAAGACAATTGTTTTAGCTTTTGGTCGGGTTACTGTTCGTTGTTATCGGCGGGTTGGACCTCAACGACCACGACGACCAGCCCTCAGCGCTCGTTCTCAATGACGTCATTGTTATATTCATTTTTGTTATCTCTATAACGAACATTGTTATATCCGCTTTCGGTATTGAGTATTCTAACAATCCTCTCGTGTTGAAGCGACTTAAGTATATTAATAACGAATATTTAAGAAAGGGA
>DWPA01006497.1:0-10953 GCA_018251375.1 Calpodes ethlius
TGATAGATAGATTACCGAGGTGTTCCCTGGACTTGAAACATTACTTAGTGAAGCATCAGGTCATACTTGTGATAAAGATAATACTGCTCTCAATGTTATCTCACTTCCCGAAGGTTGTCTGGTAGAGAATGCTTTTAGCATTAAGTCCGCCTTTATTCCTGTTACATATTTATAAGGTTATAGTTATATTATATATTATAATATTTTTAAATGTTAAATAAATAAACAAATAAAGATTTATATCGGTACTAAAACAGTATGCCGAAAAATCAACTTCATACGATAAGAGGATTTAGTTTGAATTCAACTTGCAAGATTTACAAACAAATAGTAACAAATTTTGAAAGATAAATAAAATCTTTTAAAAATGCAATATTTATATGATATTAAAGAATCATACCTAAATAATATTAAGTGTAGGTAGTGAGGCGTAGGTTTTCCAAAGAAGGTGAGTGGGAATTTAAATCAATCAACGTGGTCCAAGTGTGCTTGGTTGCCGGTTTCATTTACACAAAAGACTAACTTCGAGTCGATAAATTACTAATAATAAAACTATAACTAACTAAAACTAACCTCCACTATCAACTCTAAGTTGTACAATCCACTTACTATCAAATAATACAGAACTGATATACTTATTAACATCTCATACCAACAAGACCTATATCTAACTACCGTTTTTACTATTGTCCTATACGAGGTTCGTCACAGATATTCATAGCCAGAAAGGATGGTGTACTTTATGACAAAAAAAAACATTACATAGACATGTTAGCTATTCATAATTCTTATCGACATTTAACATCACACAAATAAAATAATATATAATATTCAATACCCACTAGATACATTTTCATCAACAGCGATAACCCTGGCAGTATAAAGGTTTTATTCACATACATATTTTATCAATTAGTCTGTGTATGACATTGTGGGACTATTTATGTATCAATTAAATGATAACATCCTCAAAGGAAAGGGTTGATAACACCTGCTTGTATTCTTCAACTATAAGTTAATTAACCATTCGCACATCAAGCGTCATAATTATTTTAATTTAAACTTTATTGTTATTACCACAGAGTCTAAAGCAATTTTACGAAAGTACTGATATTTTCGCCACAGAGTAACATATTTTACGCCCTTGCGAGTGAAAAGGAATGTTCATAGACAAAATTATAGTTATTTGCGTCGGTATATGATTGGTAACACAGTACTGGGTAACATAATTATGTTACGATATTTATTATTGTCTTAATTAATACGGGACATTGCTACGTAGGCATTCAACTCGATAGTATCGGAACTTGCGAGCATTTTTGCTCTATAGCAGTACGGTCTGCAAGTTAGTTAGGTACTTGTTTTAAGTAATTATAAAATAATGACAACTAGTACCTACTACTTCAATTCGTACTTCAAGATTTGGGATAATTGTGATTTATTAACCAATTATCGTATTTGCAATATTCCATGGTACTAACAATCTAAATGGTACTTTCAAATCGATTTTCAAGATATTTAAGTAATCAAGACTATCACTCTTAAAGTCTTTTTCAATATTTTCGTATGGAAAGAGTTAATAGTCTACTTATAAACTTTATGGATGTTATTAATTCTTATAATTTTATTTTTAATTAATCGAGTTCAATGTAGACAAATTCATCCTGATCTATATAGTATTCGTAAATATTAGTAATTAATATAATTCAACATACAAACACCTTGCGAGAGTAACATATAATACATATAAAGCTTCCTGTTGAATCGCTCTATCTATTAAAAAAAAACGAATCAAAATCCAATGCGTAGTTTTAAAGATTAAAGCATACATACATATGGATATAAGGACAGAGAAAGCGACTTTTTTTTATATTACGTAGTAATTGGGCAAAAAAGTTATAAAAAATACTTAGAATCTTTTTAAATGCTTATTAATGTTGAATATTAGATGTAACGCAAAAATAACTTGCGTTACTGTAAATATCAATAATTGTAAGGTGTTCTTGCGCCTCATTTGAAAATTTAAAAGCTACTTTTTTTGCTGACCGTATTATTGCGATTGCATCGTCGTCCATGACGTTTCACACCACACTAATGAATTCACATGTAAACTCGGCAACCTGATTATTATGGTCGGTGTACTAAATACGCTTTGAGTGACGCAAATGAGTAGCGAAAGTCAAACGGGTACGATCAAATCTTTAGATTATTCAAATTAGCTAAGTAAATAGGTTTTGTTTTGATTTTCACATTGTTTGGCGGTTTTATTTACGTCATTACTGATGGCCTCAGCTGCGCAATGGTTACTTTACCGATCGGTATCAAAAGAGTTCGATTCCCAGCAAAGTAGAGATTTCAATGATGAGTTTAAGTTTTTGTTCTCAGCCTGGGTGTATATGTTCTCGTCTGTCGGTACTCTATGTAACCCACAACACCTGAAATCCTAGTCCAAACTATGAGTGTGTAGCTTATTCATTTAGCTATTATATATATAGGTAGATACTTAATAAATACTTGATAAAGGCAGTGATAGCCTTGTGGTTCGAACGTTGGTTCCTCAAACGTGGGGGCGTGAGTTCGAATCCTGCAGGCACCTCTAATTCTCAAAAAGTTATCCGCGTATTACTATTTAATTATCACTTGCCTCGGTGAAGGAAAACATCGTGAGGAAATCTGCATGCCCAAGAGTTCACCATAATGTTCTCGAAGGTGTGTGAAGTCTGCTAATTCGCACTTGGCAAGCGTGGTGGACTATGGCCTATACCCCTCATCTCACGAGAGGAGACTCAAGCCCAGCAGTGGGACAATTATGAGTTGTAATGATTATGATAAGAGAGATACTTAATAGGTTCTAGGTACTGCCTACAGACCTACTAAAAAATCCGGTATATAGAAAAGAGCTCCAATAATAAGAATGAATATGGTGAGGATTGGATGAAATAAAAGCTAAATTTATCTTTTATACTTCCATTTTTCGCGTATGTCATGGATAACACAATAATAACACCCACGACTCACACACACTGATACAGATAAACACAAACATTTTATCTTTTAGGCCGGGAATCGAATCTGGGTCCGAGGCCGTTTCGCAGGCAGTTACTACCAACTGAGCCACGGAGCCATCCGTAAGTTCGCTTTTGATGCTGTTACTGCTTTGAAAGGATCAAAAGTATAAAACAAAGAAATAAATAAGATATGTACCCAATATCGTTAGGTTAGGTTAAGTTAAAAAGCTCTCAAACTAATAATTGTTTATAACTCCGAAACAAAACAAAACATAGCTGAAGCTATTGTTCTGTTATGGGAGCAGCATGGAAGCCATACACCGGTAGCATGGCCGCGTGGCACCCATCGCGTGATCAGATTGCATGGCTACTTCGACAGCCTTGTAAGTTTTGCGCTCCAATTTGCCAACGAAGCCACCATTCATCATAGAGCATAGTATAACTTTACTAGAAACCAAACTTTTACTTAGTTATGTCAGTAATGTCTTATACTAACTCGAATATTAGTTTAATTGACAAGTTTTTGTTAGTCAGTATTCATTAATCTATACCATAGGTAAGAAATATTCATTTTAAATCAATTTTAATAAATCGACAAACAAATTATTGGATGCCATCTGATGGTGGATATAATGCTAATTGCCATTGGACATCAATAACATCGAAGGCATCACCAACGTAATAGCAAAAAAGAAGCGGGAAACTTTATCTCTCTATGATACGTTGCCACAGACTAGTAATATTAAACTGCCGACTACCACAGATTAATATTAAAGTTATAAAAAAAATCACATTCCATTTTAGTAGGTAAGTAGCAGCAAGCCCTGAGTCTATAACTCAAATATAGTACATAACACACAAGTGAAAAATTACTAACAACATTGACTCGAGAACAAATATCTGCTTTGGGCGGGAATTGTGCCCGACATCGTCGCTCAGAACACACGAGTCAATACCGTCGCTTCCAAACTATTAATAGCAATCACGAAACAATTTAAAAGAAAAATGTTCTTTCTTTCTTTCTTTCGCCACACAAAACCGTTATTTTTTCCCTCTGATGGTATAGCACCTTTTCAAAACCGGGTTAAAATAAAAAAAATACGTTCATAAGCGTATTGATAAATTATTTTGAATTTTAAATTAGGAAGGTAAATATACTTTATTATTTAAGTAATTGACGATGACGAGTTCCTTGTCTACGTCTTTTTATACCGTTTAGACTCGTATACCTGTATACCGTTTAGACACGTATATTTGTATACCGTTTACAGCGATAAAACATGAGGTGGTCCGAATGTTTGGACGTTTCCTAACCATTAATATGAAACATAATATTATCTTGACAACATCGCCCCTTTCCGTCTCAGCGATTGGCCCACGGGATACAACATTAGGTTTTTGTGTTAGATATACTGATACACGACAATTAGGCGATCCGATCGCGAATTCGAAGGAGAGAACGGTCGTTACGCGTAATTTTTGCTGTTATTTGCATTGAAATTGATTTTTTTGCGATCTCAGACGTGCAACCCATCCGCTGTGCGTACACGCATGTTCGGGAGGCATGTCCAATTAGTAATTAAACAATGAATACATAAGCCGTTAAAATTATTTCACATAATTTTGCATTCATATGGAAATTGACGGGCATCGGAAGAGAAAGTAACGGTTACAAAAAATTAAAACTCAACTTGTTTTATTTCTTTGTTCGATAAAATAATAATTCCATTAAACACAATTAAAACTGTCAAGATAAACCGAGCTAGTTAGCCGCGAGGTTTATCTATCCGCTATTGTATTGATTGAACCATTTTTCAAACCAGCAACGAGGCAATTAAACAACAGCAATGAAATTTTATTCAGATTCATCAAACCAATTCGAAATCATAATTGATCTGGCATGTAAAAAATATAGAGGGCTGCTAGGATGGGAATAGGCGCCAAAAATATAAAACTAGAACGATGACTGGTCGAAACACTTGGAGCCAAAACTCAATTAACGGACGCCCGGCACGTGGAACCGACCCGCTGATTTCACAGTACCCGCGAACTAAACAGATAATACAAGACATTAAGCTAACATTTATGTTACGTTAGAAATCAATGTTATAATCAACTACTCATAATGTCAATACTGTGTTAACGTTAGTAATGACAACGCTAAAATGCGCGTGAATAAATGTTTGGTGAAATTAATGAAATTCTATACAAATTTTACTTTTGAGTTGATCAACATTATGTCATTCTTAGCGTGCTAGTTAATGCGTTACGACGCAGATAATGACAAAATGCAAACACGAACTAGAATAAATGTTGCTGTTTTAATGGCTTTAATTCGAATTTTGCACGTACCTGTAATTTTAAAAAGTTGTTTGCGTATTTAAAGTTAATTAAACACACGCTTCGATGAAGGAAACCTGCGCATCTCTTCAATATTATCAAAGGTGTATGAAATTTGCTAATACGCTTTTGGACAGCCTTTATTCTCATATTGTGCACGGAGACCCGAGCGCAACCGTAGTACAATTATTAGTTTTGACGATGACATGTATAATCATAAATTAAATATTGTTTATCTTAAGATTTTTGATATACTGTACAGTTTAGGTGTAGTAGTGTAGTCGACCGGCTTGCCTTCTGATAACAACCCGAATTTTTCCAATTCACATATCATACCAATTCCTCTGTCCTCACCGACTCTTGATCGACAGTGCCACAGAAGGATTTAAAATTACTCAACGTTTTTGTTTCAGAAATACATTTTCGCAATATTCACATGCACATAGGTCAGTTGTCCCTAGTAATAAAAACTAGGAATCCCTGTAACTACTAGTTTTCCGTCACTAGGATCGACGACCGATTTTTACTAATATTATTATACGTTATTTAAGAATATATTATTATTCAAAAACTGCTCTAATTATATCGATAGAATTTACAGTTTATGGAATTGTATTAGAAAATCAATTCTAACACAGTTTCATTTTTAAAAAAAATTTAACCGTTACACATTTTTTTAAAGATCTGTTGTACTATCTGTAGAATGTTGTAAGAATATAAAATAAATGGTTTGAAATTGTTTTGAACACAATTAAAAAAATACAAGATATTGATCCTACTAGCTTTGAATCATTTTTTTTTATTTTTTTGTAAAACATACATTCTAGATAAAATCTTTTGTAAATCATATATTTCTTTAGACCCAATATTGAAGTCCGCGCAGACGAAGCCGCAGACAGAAGCTTAATATACCTATAGCTTTACCTTTTATAGGGCAACCTTAATCAGATCGTACAAGTCGCGAGTTATTTCTACAATTCACACGTCGAACTGTTAGCTATGGTAATCCTGACATTTACCTATTTGAATACAGTCACTAACTAGGTACAAGTTGGGCAACACTTAGAGATAATTTCAAAAAAGACCCTTAGTTACGATATTTTATCACAAAATAACATCGTGGTTTAACTTCAAGAATATCTTCGTAGCACTGATACCGTAAATAAATAAAATAATGTCCTTATTTCCGAAATAGATTTTCAGGTGTCATAAGGATTCTTGGGTTAGGGTTTATTACTTTGAATTTATTAATAAACTTTCAATATCTAACCCATCGAAAACAAAACAATCTTAAACAATAGGTCATCTTCATAATTGAAAAATATTACTTAACTTAATCTATGATCAAATGAATACTCAAAAGCGTGATTAAAAACACGCGACTCCATTATTTAATAATATAAAAAAACCGTGCATAAAATTTAATAATACGCGTAACTTCATTAGGTCTTTAATGTACCTACTTGGTATTCGGTATTAGTTGCGAAGTTCCCATAAATAATTATGTGCGGAGAAAGGAGGCGGCGGAAGTAGATATGATCGCGGAAGGGTCTAGCGATGTCTTAATTAGCGATTGGTTTATTCATAAAACACTGTCCCGCTGCCAACTGCCGATAGAATGTAATTAATTGCCAAGGTTAATTGTACGAGAATCCAGACATATTTGTTGTCCATGGTGGTGTTCATTTTTGGACCTGTTAACATTTCTGATTCTAACCTCTTTATAGAATTTCATAACAGAAGTCATTGAGACATTGCAGGTTTAAGCAGTGACGAATGTTCTTACTGGCTTTACGAAACTGCGACTGTAATGAGGGAAGAATACAAGGAGGTGTGACCAAACAGGTTAAAGATTAACGAATACATGAGTAATGGATTAATTTGTATAGTGCTGCTAGTGTCTGAGAATCTCCAGCACAACATATGCTTTGTTCGTTGTTTGCCAAGGTATACCACGAGCGGAGGGCCCTTGAATACCAAGGTTGTCTCTGATATACAAAAAGAGGTGTCAATCAACCGAAAGGTTCTATTGCAAGTTTGCGAGAGTGGTCTTCTATCGTGGAGTTAATGTAACTAAAGCTGCTCTATTTTTGGGCGAAATACCAATCGATGCTGGTGTATATTTAGGCACAGATTAATAACACCCAGACGGTTAGTTTCTTAATATAAAGTTGATCGTATAAGGTATATAAATTTGTATGTAGTAATTTCGTATACTTGCGATCGTCGAGAAGCTCATAAGCATGAAATTTTGATGTTTTGACCAAGTAAAAATGGACATAACCGGTAATTATGGAGAAAATTGGGAAATTACCATTTTTCATAAATGTCAACATTCTCATCTTACGCAGGAACTAATTACTATCGCTCTTCTAAGCATTATTTTCATAAGTATGTTGGTATACGCTTTAATGATTATAAGCTTTATATAATATATCTTAGTTTTATAGTATACTATAGGGCGAAGGGAGTGATAACACCAGTTTAGAAGTAAAACTTTATATTAACTACCAAAACTGTACTGCTCGTGAGTTGTACATATTGACGAAGACCACCTACTTTCGAGTACAAAGTCTGCTTGTTTCTCGGAGGTTCCCATAAAAAACACTAGCTTAATATTCATTCATTTATGTCCGCAATACCTACCCTCCTTAATAGCAGTAGTATGATAATTAATTAAACTCTTTCAAGCCTTACCTATAACCATTTGTATCAAACATGTCATAACTCAAACTCATAACTCAAACCAAGACTTCTCTCGATAATCAATCTCCACTCACTAAGCTAACAGAGGGTCAAATTTATCCGAAAATTACTTCAGTCTTGAATAACTTTAGGTAAAGATAATTACTACAATAAAAACTATAACTAAATCGTATACTCGTTGATACTTTAAATACTATTATAACACTTTAGTTTTACCTATAGTACACTAAAGCAAAAATAATAGTTTTCAACAGCATTGATAAATATTTAAAATTTCAACTCCTTAGGAAAAGAGAAAGTTACACTTACAAGACATGATTGCACAAACATTAAAAATTAAGCAAAACCGTATAAAACAGCAAATTTATTTCTAAAAAACTTTGTGTCGTAAAATCTCCCAATGAAAGAATATTTAATTTGCCCTCTTACGCACAAAATGATGTCACGAGCGATGCCTCCACAACAGAGTGTTCAGTGTGGAGAGGATTGGCGGATCGTCGGATCGGCGCATCGTTGAATATCGTTATCGGCAAACAATGAGTTTCTGATTCGCTGGACATCCTCAAAGGTAATTCGAATTTTTCACGCCGCGCAGATGCCATACTCGGACGTTCGATGTTCAAAGAATCGGAATATTATTCGTCATTTTGCTTATTCGAGTGGCGTCTAGAATTCACAATTTTGAATATTTGTCGTAGAAATTTACTCATTTTATGTAACTTGGTACCTACATCTAAACAACTTGATAAGTTTAGCTTATTTTTATAGTAAATTATTATTTTAAAAATATTATCGTTTATCTCCATTAATTTAAACGGGGTATATATCGATTGACGATATGACGTTGGGGGTAATTTGAACCAATTAATGAACTAATCGTGGTTTCATTTTAAGAAACACTTGTTTTCATGTAGTTTTGGAAAATATAGGTGATGCCATCTGTGTGTCCTAGTATTATTTATGCTATTAATTTAGTTTATTTAGCTTTACACCAGATGGCGCTGTTAATAATGTCATTACCCATTACAACAAATTAGCCAAAAATCATACTTATTAGTATTACCGCCATCTATAAATTAAGTTTTAAACTAATTGACTTCAACCAAGTTCAGTTTCTACGCTAGTATTTAATTATGATCAAATCGAAAGAATTGAATACTAATCAAATACTGCTTCATATACATTAATATTATTTATGTTTAAATTAAGATTTTTTTATTTTATTTATTTATCAGAACATGTTAAATCACAATATAAAATATCATAGTTGAAATGACCAGCTTAGTGGTAACAGCTAGCCATTAAGTCAAAGCGAAACACCAGAAGAGCAAATGATAGATAGGTGGTCATTTCAATATTAAGCTTATTATTTTATACATAATACTAAAGGTAATTCTGCCGCTACGGACGATCTCTTCCAGATAACCTTTAGGAAGATGGAGAACATAAAACATAAGGGATGGTGCACTACAATTACTACAGTCAAGAAGAAAAGTTAAGAATTATTACTTTTAATCGTACATTTTAAGCGTTAAGTGCTGTTCTTGGTGGCTTTTTATCGTTACTCACTAGTTAAAATACAGAATGCGACAATAGGGAATATATTTGCAATAAATTACAAGTAATATAAGGAATAATTAAAGAAAACGAGGCATTTTAAGGCTCCCGAGGCTTTTTGATTATCGTCTAATTAACGAATTCATGAGTAGTTACGACAGAAGCGAAGTAATGAAGTAAAAAGTGGGTATCGTTAACCAAATTTAACTTATCCACAGAATGTTCATACTTAATTATTATAATCCAGCATTTTATGGAGTTATTTATGGCACAAAACATGTCTTTTGTGGTTAAGCAAGACAATGAAAAAGCTCTTAACCTTGACATTAACGAAAATAGACGGCCGTAAAACTTTTAAACCTATTTACTGTCACGTTCATGTTGTATTTTAACTCTAACATTTTATACAAAGAAAAATTTAGTACGCCGCCATTACAGTGTTTGACAAGTATACGGAATGTATATTAAACGAGTTGAAATGTTTGTTTAAATAAATAAATGTATAACAAACATACATAACACGTTATAATATAATATTTGACAGAAAGTTTTTGATAGGAAATATTTATCATTTATACAATTATTTCTTGACATTGCTTCGAATATTCAAAGTTCCTAATATTTAGTGAAAATATATCGAATCGAGTGTTATAGTAGTATTAATATAAAATAAACAGAAATATTTTACAATTAAATAAGCGATGATAGTAAAAACAGTTCAGCGGTCAAGTAGCGTAAAATTAAACCTCTGGTAGTATGGCTCCCGTTAAATCATTTTATATATTATTTATTTATACATATTATATATTTTTAATACTTATTAATGAACGTATATTGTGAAAGGAGGCCCGAGCCCAGCAGTGGGACAATTATGGGTTGTGAACAGAAGAAGAGAATGAACGTAATTTGTACGCTAAGAATATTCTTAGCGTAAGTATATATTGAGTCTAGTGAAGGAAAATAAACATTTATTATTATATAGTGAGTAACTATACTAAGGGAGCAATTAATATAACGTCTTAAACCAAAACATACAATTATTTTTCTTCGTTACAGTTATAGGGTTACCAACCGTAAGAACAGGATTGCGCTCAGAGTTTGCCCTGGAATAAAAGCAGGGCGTCAAATATTTCAGCACCCATCAGCCACTTATTATCTTGTAATACATAAAATACATAGTTGAGTCTAGAACGAGAATGCTGGTTGAATTAAGAATCAACTAAATAGGTACAGCCTAGTTGGTAGCAACCCTGCCTGCGAAGGGAGGGGTCCTGGGTTCGATTCACGGCCAGGTCAGATATTTATGTGGCAGATAAATATTTATTCTCGGGTCATGGGGGTT
>DWPA01006498.1:0-10953 GCA_018251375.1 Calpodes ethlius
TTGATTTCTTCCCCCTTGAAGATCGAAATTCGGCCACTAGATCACTGGATCACGGAGTCTTCAGACTTCAATTCTTTACATTTATAGGGACTAGTGACATTAAAAACACCTAGATAATTTTAAAGAAGGTTTTAATAAAGATTCAGTTCACTACATTGCACCTTCCGTTAATGACAGGTGCTTACAACCGTGACTTTATTATGGTTCACCGCGGGTGCCATATCCTGTGGTCAATTTACCGTCCACTCTACGAAATCAAGTGCCCAGTTTATTTGCGCCGGACATTGCAACGTGTATTGTGTGTGATAAAGTGTGATAAAGTGTTTAACTAAACTAATTAAGTAGTGATGCTGATGATACTTATTAATGTTTACAAATATTTATAGCTTCGTGAACAATTTATATTTTTATCAAGCGATAAATTTTTTTCTTGGTGAGGGACAAGGACAGCAAACTAGCTTGCAGTGTTACAATCCAATGCAACCCATGCACATCTGTGACAAACAAGGAATAGGACTGTAGTTAGTAATTCCTGTATATTATTATTCGTAGGTAAGAGGACTGTGGACGTCGGAACTCTGGACGTTAGGAGTGTTATTGGGTATTAGTAATCATCCTAATAGTAATCCTTAGTAGATTGTCCCACTCGAAGTTGGTCCCAAAGGCGTTGCTAACCTTGATGAAAGATGTAAGTGTAACGGCAGCCTAAAGCACTCTTCAGACCAGAACACAAGCGCTATAAGGCAATTTAATAATATATTTACTCTCCCTTAAGATACATGGAACTTGGTCACGGGCGACTGAGATGGTAGGGACAAACTTTTAAGGGCAACTTGGAGTCGTAAACTGCTGGCCAGTAAATTATAATGAAAGGCAAAATTACACGTACAAATGAATTCATTTAACTTGACGAGAAATTGCAGTAGATTGTAAAATAATGATAATCGCTTTCCTAAAATACATATCTGACACAAATTAAACACAAACCTAGCCTAAACACAATTGCGTTCAAATACCGGTATAAAAGATCCTAAATTAACCTGGATCCCGTTAGTCACTCCGTGCGGTATAGTCGTCAAAGCGTTATAGAACGTAACATTAATATGGATTCCAGCCAAGTAGGTATTGAATCGAAGATCTGTTAGGTGCTATAAATGCGTGTACGGCAATCGGAGGCAGTTCGCGAAGCCCGCGCTAGTAAATCCCGTGTTTGCTTACATTAGAGTATTACTGTAGCCACAACGCGAACACCAGTACAATAAGCGATGTTGTACAGTCACTGCTCACTACACAATACGTTACATTTACTACACTATTCTTCGAGAGTACACGGTGAAACAGTGATAGATTGAATGTTAGTTTTACGTGTGTAAAACTTACGTTCGAATGATGTTTCCTTGAAATTTTTCAAAGTTTGTATTTGGAATTAATTACCATTTGTTTCGACGAAAGAAATCTTCTGAGATTTGTGTGGAAGGTCTATCAATAGGAACTATATCATTGTGTTTATTTAAATCAATTTCTCAAGAAACTTGTGATGTATTAAAATGGTTGGTTCAACGGTTGTAAATACTCCATATGTAATTTAACAAGTTATTGACATCTGCGTTTTTGACCTTTGGCGCATGATCCATAGAAAATAAAAAGAACTGTAGTTACGAAATACATTTTTCTTAAGATTTGTCCTAAAGTGATCGAGGAAAATTGCGCGGTATAAAATACATTTAATCGTCTGCTACAGTAATTCTGTTTGTAACAATTACTGAGCGCACAAATATTAAAGAAGTTGAAAGAGAAAAGTTGTACAATTAATCTTATCTTCTCTTAGGATCTGTGTTAGGTTTGTCCAAGTAGTAATACGGACTATTAGGCACTCTCTAATTACTGCTTATATCGTTGCATTATAGTCAAAGATAAATTAGAGAGTTTTCAGGGTATTTTTGTCTTACTAATAATAAATTACGAATAAAGTCTAAGCAACATATGGCGTCAATCATTTTTTTATAACTATAGTAGGTATTTAGAAATTCTCTTAATATACCGACGACGTTGTACGAGTATGTACCCTCAATGTTATCATATATTTACATTTTATACTATTAAAATGAGTAAGCGCATGTTATCTACGGAATTAAGGAAACAGTAAAGTTCGCGTCGGCGTCGTCCAGTGCTTTATTATAAAAATACGGGTGTATTAATATCGACAAAGCTCTGATGAGCTCAGCACGAGTGAAATCAGTACATATTGAATGTCTGTTGCCGTGAAAACCGCAGCGAATCTATGTTTGCTTACATTCGAGTATTAGTGCAGGATACGATCGCCAGCTCGGTAAGCAAACACGGCGATGACGTCACTCCAACCGACCGTACCTACAGTAGAAAATCTACTTACTGTTATATGATTTCCCTTTTACATGTCAAATAATATAGAACGAACCCTCCAACTATCTCAACTTGATAATGTCTAAAATCATGAACGAACTTTCGCACTAATAGATTTCTTACTAATAAAAAATATCGTGTTAAGATACACATCATCTTCATTTAAAGTATTCTGATTTGTGAATGTTGCCAGGATACGATAGTGATATATCTACCTTTTCTTTATCACTGTACGTGTCTATATCAGATGTAAACAAAAACTATAAAGTCGTTCGTTACAAGGGTTTAGGTGTGTGGAAAAAACGTGAAATATTTATAGAACACTTGTTAAAAACGAGTAATTACAAAGATTGTATCCGGCGCGATAGCTTGTAAACGTCTTTCCAAGCTAAAGCGAGGCTGAGTTACTACGGTATGGTATAAAGGTCTTAATTGAACAAGCAATCTTTATTTAATTTGATTTAATAAGCAAATTTTGGCGAAGTTTATTTCTTTCAATAGGTCTATAAACAATTGTTTGAATTAGTCTTACTGATAGAATTTACAAAAATATTATTTTATATTCGTACCGGACATATTAAAAATTATACATATCTCATTATAAACAACTTCTCTTTATGCTATTCAGCTACCGACTTAAGTGAACATTTACACGTGCGACGGTTCATTCTGTTTTATTTTCTTTTTTTTATGACTTTATTTACAGTTTCCTGTCTCTTACGGTAATGACTGTAAATGTTATGACCTTGACTATTTGCAATTAGTGTATTACACACGTGATTATTGATATACAAATGTATTTGATGAACGTGGTGATAAATTAATTTTAAAAGTTAATGATAAATTTGTTTATCAAATTATGTTTTAGTGTTATCGATAACTTAATTGAATTATCGAAGTGTAATTTATTGTAATTATATCTATTAGTATCCGCTGTTGTTAATTGTACTATGGCTTTAATAAATTAATAAAATAAATAAACGTTAACACACTCACACACCCGTAGTAGGATTCCCTGTGTCGCTGGTAGCATGGACAACACAAATAACGGGTTACTAACACCGATGATCCGAGAACAAATAGTTATCTGTCTCACAAACTTCTGCCCCGACCGGGAATCGAGCCCAGGACCCATCGCTTCGCTGGCAGGGTCACTACCAACTAGGCTACAGGGTGGTCTAGAGTTGTGATGCGTGTTTGGACATTTTTATATGTAATAAGTATAACAAATAAGCTTGCAGGGCCACCATCCCCTGCCAACCAAACTTCAAAAAAACTATAGGAGGGATTGTAATTAGCAATCCCTGTTAGTATTAGGTATTAATAATAATATCAGGTTATTATTAGTTAGTAAGGAATGTGAACGTTAGGACTGTTTGTCAATAGTCATAAGCATTTGAAACGTTAGATTGATTTTAAAGTGTATGCCATAAATACGCATATATTTTCATGTTTATCTCGAATAACAATGTCGAGTACATATAAATCCTAACTCGGTTATTGAACCACTTTATTTTCCTTCTGTTGGCAGTGGATAGTGATAGTTTGTGTCAATACACAACTTTGAAGCTTTCAACACCGCGCTTGAAATATGTGTGTACATAGCTACAGGAGACGGCAATCAATCTTATACAGATTTTCAGTTTGTTTATGTTTTCAAAGCTATTCGTTTGTTTGTTACATTTCTTTTGATAGTTATGTAATTTATATATCCTATACTAATTCACACATTTGTGACATGCGTGTAACACTTTAAATCAACATCGTAAGACAGTTATATTAAGATCTGGAAAATATTTTCAGCGAATTTAGGTCACTGGTGTCAGCGGTTATTAATTAATAAGTTATACTAGTGAAATTATTAAGTATGTGTATGTAATTGTTTTGTTTGTTTATTTGTTGCAGCGAGCGGCGCGCTCGCGGCCGGCACCATTGCGTCTCCGTGGAGCGCGGCGGCCGGCGCGCCCGACACCAACGGATCGGGCGGCGCCGATGCCAAGCACCTCGATGTCGGCGACGCGAGCGACGATGAGAAGGTATCAGATATTTGTTAATTGCTTTATCCTGCTCGAAGGACCAAAATATATACAGGAGAACTTGGTCCTTCAAGCCTGCAGCAAGCCTTTGCAGGGTTGCATTATTACTGTGGTAAATGAAAAAGCTAATGTTGGTGCGTTGTAAATAAAACTCAGAGTAGATTATACAGGTCTTATTAGAACATAGTTATCTATGAAATGGTGTTTAAAAAAATGTCTTCTCGCTTGTCAGCGTCGAGAGTACCAAAATAATTGGAAATTAAAACCCTGTTTCTGAGGAAGGTACTGATACGGTATGGCCTAAGTGCTAATTAATATATGTGTATTAGTAAAATCGTACGAATACCTGGCGGGCTATAATTTTCATATTACCACTCCGATACATCTCATAGAAGACGTTTTTGTATTAATTTTTTTGTAATACTAATCTGCTTTTCGAAATTCTGCGAGCAGAACATAAAACGACTACCATCATTTTATATACAAAACAAGCGTTTCTCCCCCATCTTAAATACGGAATACATTGTGTTTCCATTGTTGCATATTAATAGTGATTTCATAACAATGTATCGCCACATAGTAACGCCACTTACCAATAACTAACTTTAGGCAACGTTAATTGAACTTGTAGGTAAATATACCTACTTGTAAATATCATTATGTTATACTTTGTGATCTAAATTATCTGTTTTAAATAGTCGTAGTGTACATGCAACATATAAGTATAAAATCATTTAAGGAGCAAATTTTTACAGCTGTGAAAAATCGAATGAATTGAATGAACTTTTGGCGTTTGATATTTCAGACATACATTTACGATTTTTACGTGAATAATAGCCGATAAACGGGAAACCAATTTGCCTGATAGCAAGTGATGAATGTTACTCAAGAACATTAATAATAATAGATTCATCGCCAACGTTACCGACCAAGAAAGAAAAGAAATGGAAGAACTGGCTCTCCAGTCTTCAGCGGTAATAGAACTAGTCATTTAACGGCTGACTCCAGCAAAAGAGATGTAGCTAGCCCACCAGTTGTATGACTTACTTGATAATATGATTCTTACGTCCAGCTCTACCCCGAAGCTAGAGCCCCTGATCTGACAACATGGGATATTAATAAAAACGGTCAAAATCACTCACTATCAGAAATCAAGTCCAGTTATAAGTCTACTGTGTATCTTATTGGTTCACGGAATCACCTACCGGTCGTAGTCCTTGAAGAGATTTCCATGATTTTTTTCTTATAATTGATTAATGTATATTAATAGAATTCTCGGCTATAAATACTTATTTACTCCGCGGTATACTTACGACTAATTATGCACCGGTCATATTATATCTGCCGAAACAGTGTAGTTGCGTTGTTGTTCCGGTCTGGATACACTGTGAAGTAATTTATTCACAAATGCGGTTAAATTCGTCCAGATACCTTCGAAAACATACTTCGATTTTTTATGCCTAAGTGCTATCAAAAATTATAATGAAGTTTAGATACTGGTGACTTTATATTATGGTTCAGATTGGAATCTAAGCTAAATGTTAGTATTTGAGTAACGTGAAGTAGATTTGAGATATAAATATAGTGGTGTTTATTGTGAACACAATGTGTACCTACTTTGTATCTTATCTGGATATCTATTTCGTGTAACTCACGTGTAGAAACTTTAATTACATTCAGAGATTCCTTTGGTTTGAGGGAATGTAATTGATGCCTAAAAGAAACGCCAGTATTATTTCATGTTATTCGTGTTATTACATGTGGTATACTCTTCGTTAGCAACACTGAGTGGCATATTTTTTTTCGATTTGCCTGTTGCTGTTGGCCATATCAGCCTTTACAGTTTCATGCGGTCAGAGAGGGCGAATCGGGAGAGATTCAGCCATAAAGACAATTTTTTCGAAGAAGGATTACAATTTCGATAATTTTTTAACATGTTACTGCTAATGCCTAATAATTTAACGCCCGTTTTCAATATTCTATCCATATCGCTGGATAAATTAGTAGGTAATTACAATTAATATTATATCGAATATTTGACAGTAGTTAGGCAACTTGAGGATAATTGATAGATAGGATATTGAATCCGTGACTTTTAGACACTGTACAATTGCCTTTAATAATATTCTAAGCGGTTTCTACAAAGTATCAATATAATATGTATGTTCACATTAGTACGATATAATTGTAATTATTGTAAGTTGTATTAAAATAGTATTTAATTTTTCGCAAGTTTCCATGTCTGTACATTGATTGTAAAACCGGGCAGCGATAGTAAATTATCGGTACAATATAGTCAATAGTGGCCGTCGATTTAACTAATCCAGAAACAGAGCGATACGTTTCGAGTGGTTTCACGGAACTGTGATTCACGATGTTTTCGATCGCTCGGCCGGAGTGTAGCCGGTGTGCCGCGTTATTTTTATTTCCCTTTCAGAATAGAACGGACTCTATTAATTACAATGACGCACTCATCGTCTTCGCTCCCGTTCATATTAAATTGTACCTTCGAGATTTACGAAATGAAATCTCTGAACAGATGATGTACCTAATAAGAATTTATAAACCATGTATCCGTTAATAGTTGACTGACATAATTTACGTAATTTTGCGGGTTTATTACGTAACTTTTACGTAATTTGTAAATTTGTTTATTATATAAAATTGTTTACCGTTAATTGTTTAGTTTGACAATATCTTTCTTTTTGCCTCGCATTATTAAGGCCCACAATAATAGGAAAACTTCTCAACTCATTTCCTTTGTAATATTAAAAAAGTTAATGAATGATAAGCTGCTTCTTTCTAAATTTAGATGAATTTATTAAAAATATCTAAATTAAGCTTTTGGTTATTAACTTGCTTGGCAAAAAAGATAGAACAAATGACTTGTTTTTCTCTATATAGGATATTGTAATAAAAACAAGGCAAGCACGTGTAGTTAACAGTTGATCGATTATTACTCGTTAACTTGCAAACTCGATATAGCTGTGATAGTTTTTCTTATAAATTCATCATATATGTACATATAATTCTATCGTAAATTCACCATTATGTCGGTTCGACAAATATGTACATCCATGCCAAATTATAGCTTATTACTGGTACTGTCTCTGCGCTTTGCGTCATGACGAAAAGGGTTTCGTTTCGAGTTTTCGAAGGTGTCTAAAAAGTTAAAAAAACTGGGCATAGTTACGTGGGAAGAATTGAGATCCGTATCTAGTTTAGGAATCTATTTTATACGTATAACAAAAACTTAAGTGATCGATATCAATATGAGGAAGATATTTGAGAAAAAACTATTGTTGAGATATTTATTGACCCAATAGATTCCTACTAATGATTTTTAGATTTTGTCTGTTTGTCTATGGGTCCGTTTTTTCTATTCTTAGAATGTCTTAATGGGTTCAAACGTTGGGTCGACATTGGACCGCACTGACAACAGAAAGTGTATGAACACGCAAAAACTGTTCACGCGGCTTCCTTTAGGGCATCGTCCATACATACAGCATAGCTTCGGGTGACGTTAATAGTTTGTTTTATTTTAAATGATTGCAAATAAAACTATGTGTATGAGGACTGAGCGATAGGATTCCCAAAACGAAGCGAGAGCGATTACAAGTTAACAAATAAACTACATATTAGATCGTTTACTTTTATGGTCAGTCTTCAGTAACTACAGTAACAGGTGCATGGGTTTGGATTCCGAAGTATTCTGATGAAGTATTTAATTGGTATATTAACAGTATTTAAAACCCAATAATGTTTAATCAACGGCACAGTTAAGGGTTTTTAAATGTTTAAGAATAATTATGACTGCGGCCCCTTCTTCATTGGTCACAATTTGGTACACACGGAGACTTATATGTGTGTGTGCAAATGGCGTGGAGGTTAAAGGTGCCATCACACCAGTAAATTTATAGTGATTAGTAACAACTTAAACATTTAATAACCACAGTCAGACAGAACTATTTAAGTTCAGTGAAGAAGCGACCATTCGTATACGTTCTAGTATCGCGTTTACTTCACAATTGTTTTGACAAATGTTTCTTTTTAATGAATTCCTTAGTAGTGGCTTTTAAAAGCGATTGTATCAAATGATTCACATGAACTATAGTTTTATTAGTTCGTAATATTACGTAGTTAGCAGTATATGGTTAATAACATCTGCTTCTCGTACCAAATCGATACGCAATTACGTCGGTAATGACTAATAGAAGGTCGGCGCGGTGCAAGTTGTGCGGTAATATTGCAACTCGGCTCCGCGCTAGGCGTTAGCATGTAATATGTATGCAGATGTTGTCCGCGTGTGTCTATTCTATTAGAAATGTCACGCGTAAATAAATGTGTGACGTATACAATCGTTTGTACTTTTATATGTACCCTCTACCGTGTACTGTATAATGGTATGCTAATATAGGTACCAATTCTGGAACATGACTTCACATGTACGCACACGTACGCACCGACACACACTCGTACGCGAACACATAAGCTACTTCAAGCTCTACAGTAGATGTGTAAAAATATCTGTTTAAGTGACCACTTAGCAAAAAGGAGAGACTAGACCCTAGAACACAATAAATCCTAATGTCCTACCTAAAAGTAAATTTACTTACTGTTTCGCCTTTAGTATTCAATTAAAGTTTATGTTTATTAACGTGTGAATTGCACTTTATGTTAAGTGTTTTTTTTTATCACTAATATTCATTCGTAGATTAACTTCAATTTCAGTGTTTGGAATACACTAGTATGAAATATGTACGCGCTGCAAATAAAACAGCAGTTGAATGATACCAACCAGTTAAAATCAATCAAATATTAATAGACTTACGAAAACTCACGATAATTAGCGTTTCAAACTAACAAATTCCACTCACAAGTTAGTTCTATTAGTTATCTATTCTATGGACGTTGGATGCGGGATCTGTGGTGTTATATATAATGCTCACTTTAATTGCTTCCATGAAAATGCGTTTCAATATTTCTTAAGATAAGCGTTCAGTTGAAGGGTCTACTATAATTAGTTGCTATCTCGTTTAGAGGCGCTTCATCTCAGTTAGGAATTGGAATACATTTTTTGACTGACTTGAAAGAATTATAGGCCTGTCACCAATGGCGGATAGACTTCGTGGATTGATAGACTTATTAACTATGTTATGATATAACTAATATAAGACCGGAACGTTTAGGTTGAAATTTACGTATGATATTTTGTATCTATTTTGAGTTTGTAGTATCCTGTATGTATGTGGCCCCGTAGCCTAGTTGGTAGTGACCCTGCCTTCGAAGCAAGGGATCCTGAATCCGATTCTCGGCCGGGGCAGATATTTATGCAACAGATAAATATTAGTTATCGGGACATGGGTGTTAGTGACGTGTTATTCGTGTTGTCCATGCCGCCCGCGACACAGGGAATCCTACTGCGAAGGTATGAGTGTGTTAGTGTTTATTTTTATTTACCTTGTGTTTATGCTTTGGGATTGGATAAATTAAATAAACGCTTACAAATGTATAATATTCATACAAGATTCTGTGTCAGGTGCGACATGGATAAAACAAATAAGACATCACCAATATCCGCGATTGCAGAATACGCTATCAAATGTCTGCCTGATTTGGGATTCGTTTTACAAGCAGAAACACACTACCTAATGAGCTACGGGGTTGTCTATCATACTTAAGATCATCTTTTCATCACCTTTCGTCTGTGTTAAATTTTATCAGACGTTGTAAATTGGGGCGTCTTTATTAACATTTTTTGAACTACTGAAATGTATCAGAACAAAAGGTAGGCTTAATGCTATAAGCGTTTGCAGTCATATACATATTGGGGAAGTCTAAAATACTGACCCCAATCTCCTACCGGTAGACTAGGATGTCGTAAGAGGCGATAGAAGCCGGCCCTACTTAGTGTTAGGCTTCGCGTATGGATTATGTTAATAAGTCATGAATATTAATATTGATCTTATTATCTTTCCGTGAACCCTGCCCGGCTAGTTACAGTCCTCTTGCTTGAGTCAGACTCGACGTGGTCGGGCTAGGGGCCTGAGAGCTAGTTATGTTTTACGCGTTTTATTATTAGTGTTATGCCATCAATGCTGTCAAATATACCTACTCTTATATACTTCACCGCCGATTTTTATTATGTCGTATTTTTACTTCATATTTTTGGAGTCTATTAAACTTTTTGCTAAACGTTTTTATTGTCACAAAAATTCGATGTTTTTTATTGAACTACAATAATTAATTCTCTCGGTATTGGTCCTGCACTTATTTAATCGACACGTGTATTACGTAAATGTCTATTGTTAAAGCCTGTGCGAAATCCTACGTCAAACTATCGTCATAGCGGTTTTTCCTTAACGTAATACAAAAGGCTGTCAACAACGGCTTCGACAATCGTTAGCAAACATTGTGTTTTAACTGGACAAACACACATTTTTTTATACATATAGACAGTCGACAAACGCCACCTGATGGTTAATACACCGAAGGGATAACGGATGCGTTGCCGGAAAATAGAGTGCCTTCGATT